>JAOVVA010000012.1:9176741-9185606 GCA_028565275.1 Leiocassis micropogon
TTGCAGGTTTACTGAGGATTTACTGAGTCACCCGACTGCAGCTTTCACGGTTATACAGACATCAAAACATCAGCTAAGCAATTTCATTTTGTGTCAAAAGTCAAAGCGATTTGCAGGACAATTCAAATGCTGACATACGATATAAATAACATCTATCTCAGAACAAGTGAACATGCAGAGGACTCACGTGCATCTCTGATGTAAAGCAGCATGGCCACAAACACGTAATCCACCAGGTCCAGAGTGATGCTGTCTGCGAGCAGGGCGTCCCACACCACCAGGAGGTCCTGCAGAGGAAACTCCCTGCCGAACAGCAGCCGGACCCAGCGACTGGAACGAACACACACACACACACACACACACACACACCATCAGTTACTACAGTCACACTTCTGATTAGTCCTTAGTAATAAACACTCACTTTCCTCTAACATGTAAACACACCATGAACAACTCAGACAGAGAATTTAGTAGACGTCACTAAATTCACTAAATTTCACACCTGCCTGCTATCGCCTGCTTACTCTCTGTTTTTTTTGCTTATCTTCTAAGATAATAGATATCAATTAGAAAAGCTAAACTGAATATTCTTACTGGGATTAGATCATAGTTTTACTGAATTTTAACATGCTGAAGTCGTTTAAAATCCACTTTTCGATTCCTCATCTGTGATTCACTCTCTGATTACTGAACAGGGTTTTATTAGGCTGATGATGAAAGAAGGACAACTTGGAGCAAACATTTGTTTATACGCAAACAAATACTACATTTTAAACATTTGGAGTCACTGCGGGTGTTACCTGAACTGATACGTGACTGATGTTTTGATCCCCTCCCCACCCCTACAGGTTACAGTGTGTACGTGCTGCACTCACATGCCGTATATCTGAGGAGCGATCTCCAGGCGGTTCAGGTGCATGTGCAGTTCAATATCGTGCTTTTTTACCAGCTGGTCTTGAATGCGGTTGACTTTGGTCACGATGGCCACGGAAGGGCCGAGGTCCTGGGGTCTGGCGAACGGAATGCTGGTGAGCATCTCCTCCTTTCCCTGCAGCATCAACACAACGTTCACGCAACATTAATACAACACGGCAGCACGCAGAGTCTGACAGGTGGAGAGGAAATGAAAGTGCAGCTGGGACACACCTTGCGCACCTCCCGCTCAAAACTGGAGAACCAGGGCTCTGCTGTCTCCATGAGTTGTGAGAACATGGCACTGTGGGTAATGCAGAATGAATGGGTGAGTCGTTACAGCGCTGTAAACTTCAGTAAGGGGTAAGAAGTCAAACACCACCGATGTGGCGACGGAGACGTCTCCGCCACAAACGTCTCATCACTAATGCATTAAAAACATATTTTAACAGCAATCGAAGGAAAACTATACCAGAGATTTGTCTTTACTGTGAAATGAGATACTAACGAGCTGCTCACACAGAGGCATGAACGACCCAAAAGCAAAATCTGTTTCCCGGTAAGTGACGGACTGTGAAATACAATGGAATTCAGCAGGGTTACTCACTATGCATCATGCTCCTGAAACTTTGGATCCAACACCACCTTCATCTCCTCACTGTAAAACAACACATATAGAAAGAATGAGCCTATGAGTCCTACTTTCAGGGACAATTTATAGCAAAAAAATTGCATTAATGAAACTTTGTCAGTACATAGGAATCTGCCCGAACTTAAACCTGCACCATGAATGAAATCAAACTGTTGAGTAAAACTGAAGTCATGAGCAGTTATGTCCCGGATTATGTCACAGCATTTTTGGACAAATTTAGCACTTTTGGCTATACGGAAAGACAGACAGACAGATATGTGGACTTTTAACTGTTTCTACAAACCCTTTAGCCGTCAACGATGGAGCCTAACGCTAGTTCAGTCCACAAATCTGCTGTAAACACGACCAGGAAGAGTCAAGTTTTGGAGAATCATCAAGGTTAAAGATAAGAAGAGGGTGTGGCACGACGCAGTGGGCGGGACTAACCTGGGACTGCCGGTCTCACTGGCATGCTGAAATGCCTGATGATCAGAGTGAAGAACAAACACTATCGGAGCCAACAACTCATGCATACCCTGGAGAGATGCAAAGAAAAATAATTATAATTATAAAAAAAAAAAAAGTCAGACAGATACAAAAAAATATACTGTATATAAAAAATTTGAAAGAGTTAAAGTAGGGTTGGAAAACCAAAGGACAGAATCAACAGATCATTATAGATATATTTTTCCCAGCGAGTTCTGAAAGACTGATACACATTGAGGTTTAAGGGGACAGGAAGCTGCAGCTTCAGCAAACATCACGCATGACTGAGAGCACCTGTTTATAGAGCAGCTGCTCGTTTTCTCGTGCATAGCAGAAAAGGATATCAGTCAGTTTCGTCCGTACATCATCCTCCTGGAAAAAGCGCATCTCTGGGAACCTGTACAGATACAGTCACATAAACACATCACCTGCAGCACAGAAGATTAATGCGGAAATATCACGTGTTCTTACAGTTTCTTAGTGTTGATGAGAAAAGTATGATGAAGATTTGACATTTTTGTTTTTAAGATCAGCGTTCATTTCATTAGACTTACTCCAGACCACGGTGTACACTACATGGACAAAAGTATTTGGTCAAACCTGCAATAACATTGTATACAAATACATTTACTTCAGTATGATGTCGGTCCGCCTTTTGCAGCTATAACAGCTTCCACAAGATTCTGGAGTGTTTTTGTGTGAATTCGTGTCCATTCGTTCTGTAGAGCATTTATGAGGTCAGACCCTGATGTTGGACGAGAAGGCCTGGCTCACAATCTCCGTTCCAGTTCATCCCAAAGGTGCTCGATGGGGTTGAGGCTCTGTGTTCAAGTTCTTCCACACACATTTCATCACACCAGGTCTTTATAGTCCTCGCTTTGTACACTGGGACACGGTCATGTCGGATGGGTTCCCTGGTGAGTCTGCTTCCTCTCAAGGCCTGTTCAAGACCGTCGCCCTCGGCCCTCGGTCATCAGGGACAATCTGATCATTCTGATTTAAACAGATTTCCTCACGCATTTCATACTAATTTCTTTTGATTCTGTGAAGCTGCTTCTTTGTGACAGTGAACATCGTTAAAAACGCTATAGAAATACATTTGAACTGAATTGAATCCCACTTCCTCCACTGGCTCGCCTTCTCCCCGCGGTGCAGGAGTTCCCAGGAGTGGTGGGTCAATCGGGTAAGGCAGTAGGTTACTGGGTTACTGATCAGAAGGTCGGGGGTTCGAGCCCCAGCACCAGCAAGTTGCAAGTGTTGATACTCAGAGCGTAGGAGCTCTTGGGTCAGCATGGGCAAGTAATACTGATTATTTGCCCCAGTGATATTGTAATGAGATCATTTAAATGTTACTCACTTTAGCTGTTAATAATTCAAACTACGACTTCCTCTAAAATGATTAAGCTCAACAGTCAAGGTGTCCAAAACTGGACCTCTGACCCCACATTCTGCGCTTCACACACTTACGTCCTCAGCACATCCTGCTTGATCATACTCCTCAACTCTTTATCCTGGAAAAACTTGTTCCACAAACTCTGGAAGAAAAAGAGAGAGACAGTGTGTGTGAATGAAATGTGCAGGGTGACAGTGTGACATCCCTCAGCTGGACATCTGTCTCACCCCCTCATCCTGAGACAGCGGGTTGTTCACCACCAGGTCCTGCTGGCCTGCAGCTTTGCGTGGGTTTGTGATGTGCTGGAAGAAGGGAACACAAACACGTGTTAACATGCATATACACTCTCTCACACACACACACACACACGCACACACACACACACACCCTCTCTTTAATGCGCTCGTATTGATCTCGATGCTCCTTGCTCTTTTTGCTCCACTGGCTCTTATCCTCAGGCAGAAGATCTAAGTAGAGCTGAAACACCACAAACACAATCATAAATCTCACCGTTGACATCATCAAAAGACACATTACATCATCACAGCTGATAAGATGAACTCATACCTTCCAGCATATGCTGCGAAATCGGCTGCTCCTTAACTGACCGTTAATGCCTGCCTGCCTGACCCGGGCCAGATAGTTACTGTTCTGGAACAAGTTATCCCACTCTCTTCTGCGTAAAGTCACAACCACACACACACACACACACACACACACACACACACTATAGAAATCGATCTAAAATGACCTTTTTATGCTAGTAAATATTTAATGGCGCTAATAACACTTCAGGACCTGTATGACTGAAAGGTCGACTCTGGAGCAGTGTCTGCTGCGTCTCCTAATGTGAAAAAAGTACAGGAAATGGTTACAGGTACAGAAACACAAACTATTTGACGGATCAACATGATGGGAATTTTTATTCTGTTGCTGTTGGTTACACATTGTTAACATGACAGCTCTGAGTACATCTCACATCTGCAGAGATCTACACCTTAGTGTGACGACGACGACGCGAGACGACCGATGGTGATCCCTTTGTGTCACGTATGTTTTGCAGGCAGGAAACACAATGCAATAGCAATAGTGCACGTACTGTATATAGTATTAAACATTGACTACAATGTTTAAAAAAAAACTAAACTTTTTTTTAGTTTTTAATTTTTTTTGCCAGGAAACAGAAATAGCCAGCTCACATTTAACACTTAAGGTTCTGGGAAGGTTTGTTCAAATCCTCACGAATGATTTAGGAGGAGAGTAACGATGGCAAGGCAACATAATTAACAGGTAATTACCTGTTTACCAAAAACCTTTATACTGAATTCGGTGTGAGTTCTGTATGTGTGTGTGTGTGTGTGTGGATGGGTGTATAAATTAAGACTTAAAAAACTACACAGAAGCTACTACAGTAGGTAGGCACTACTGAACGTAAGTGACCCGTTGTGTTGACCTGCGTTCACTCACGCGCTCTGTTCTGGTTGTAGTTCTGCAGAGGGTCGTAGCCGGTCTCCTGCTCTTCTGTCAGCAGCGGGTGCTGCGTTTCAAAGTTTGCGTGCTCCATGTCCTGTCAAAAATCACAAATGGACAGCACACAGATGAAGAACCGAGACCACACACACACACGCGCACACGCACACACGCACACACGCACACACGCACGCACACACCACAAGAGCGGTGCAAATCACATTAACACTCAACGATGTAACCCACATGGGGGATTTCTATCATTTTTAATAAGATAAGATAAGTATATTAACCCTGGAGGACATTCTTGTGACAGAGACTTCTCCAAGAGCAAAGAGAGGGAAAAAACAATATACACACATACAGGTAAAGTAATAAAGAAAAGAAAAGAAAATTCACAAATTACACATAAGATACTGTAGATAAAAGCAGTTTTGTTTTTTTTAACGATACCACGTTTAAGGAGACAAAAACTTCTGGTGAAACTATGACAGCTTTCACAGATACAGATGTGCATCCAGATGAGGTCGTTTTTGACACGTCACCATCATCACGTCACCATCATCACGTCACCATCATCACGTCTAGATTACTCGTTACACAAGCTGCTCTGTGACAACGTACACTGATAACACTGCTGCACAAATTAAACTAAAATATAATTACTTGAGTACTCCTTAAGTAATTTTATTTCATTTTTATAAACAGCTTGAAGAAAAGTCATCAAGCTTTTCTCAATTTGATCACTCATTCACTCATTTGATGGCGATTCAATAAAAATTGCAGAAAATCTAAACAATAATAACCAGCCATCATCATCAACACTATTCCAAAGTCATTAAACTCCCGTGAGCTCAGTATCGGCTTGTTTGACCAACACTATTTGTACCTTTCAGATACCTTTATACAGCTTTTACAGCATAAACACTTGTGTGGATCCTCGGCATATGAATAAACTCCCTTATGTATTTTCGCCTTAAGAACTGAAATTTTGCAAGACATTTTTCTCGGCAAACAAAGAATTTACAGCATACGAGCAAACTAATCGAACGCTGGCTAAGTTGTGCGTACGTCTGGGAGTCGTTCAAAACTTTTGTTTTTGTCAATGGAAAGCCAAAAGCGAAGCAAGTTTATAATTTATTTTATTTTACATTTTGTGTAAGATTTAGTGAAGACACCGCAGGTCCCAAGAATGTAAGAAGAAGAAAAGGGAGATGCTTTCAGTTTGCTTTTTAAAGCAGCCAGTGCCAAGAGGAATCATAAATTAAGATTAAGTGAGGTTTAATGTCTATTTATTTCGTGTTTTACTTCATTTACATGTCTTTTCTTAAGGTTTTATTGTTTTATATGCACATATATGATTGTAGAGTTAAAAATTGGTGATATTAGTAACAGGTTTGGGTGGCTGGAACGGATTATCTGTATTTACGTTATTTTCTATGAGACAATGTGTTTTACAATACGAAATTTCACCTTAAGAACTCGCCACCTTAAATTTGTATGCCGAGGTACAGCTGTATACACTGTTACCCACAATTTCTAATAACCTCAGTTCATATAAGTTGCAAAGTTATATATTCCTACATTAGTATTTCATGTTAAGTCTAAAATAATGGGTTTAAAAACTTTCCACCAGTAGCTACATGTTTAGAGATGTTCAGGGAATTAAAGCAGGACTCACTCAGTACGGCTGGGTGAAGATCTGACCACAGGGAGGAGCTCGGTCCAGTCACTGTTCACCTGAGAACAAGAAACAACACAACATGAAAATAACGACAAATCAATCCAAATCAGGACATTTTAATTGCTTTTGAACTTTTAAACATGTACACACACACACACACACACACACACACAATTAAAACCTCTCATGAACCAGCTGTGTTCCATTCTGCGGGGTCCATAAGCTCCCTATTTAGGGAACACCGGTTAAGGGGACTTCCCTCAGTAAAATCCCTGCATTCGGGACACCCTCACTTCCTCTGTGCGTTCCACAGTAACGCAAGGGAACGTCCCTCAATTTGAAACACATCGACAACGGTGACATCAGTCCTGCTACCAGGACTAACACTAACACTACTATTAAACACAGTACACTATGGAAAGATACGCAACTTATACATACATATGATTTTAAACATTTGATTTTATACATTTGATTTTATACATTATATCAATATGCAGATTATTTACAGTTTAACAGGGAATCTAAATGATTTTAGGATTAATTAAGCAATAACAGATCAGATGTGTTTTCTTCCTACTGTATAAGTGCTTCAGTATCTGGTTGTGACTGTGGGCTTTTGGCAGAAAGCTGCTCTCTCCTCTTTCCTCTACTGCAATCAGACCTGCTTTCACCCATCGACATTAGTGTAATTAATGACTGTTAGATCACCTGGTGACGCCGAGTGAGACATATAGTTAAAGTCTCAGTGCTGTTATGCTCTATATCATCACTCGTAAGACACCCCTCGTCCAATCAGATTACTCGTTCCGCACTAACTGTTGTCACATAATAATAACAACATGCAACGATAACACGATGCTACTCTTGATGCTAACTCTTCACAGTGACTCATGGGTAATCTTGTTAGTCGACTCCTGGTAAAGTGACGAAGTGCTGCTCACTCGTTCCCTACACTGTCTTTTTTGCTTGTTTTGCTCCATACAGTTTGTAATCTAGTTTGTAAGGCTGCGCAGACACTCCATTACTGAGGGACATCACTGATGACGAAGCTGTTCAGGTTTAGCCGACTGGAACATCTTGCTGCAGAATGAGGACAGAATCGTTTCGCTGTGAACAGCAGGGTACAAAACCTTCATTACAAACCCGTCATGTAGTACAGCCCAGACGGACATGCTAACGACGTCAACACGGATGTCTGCAAGTAAAATAATGCTTTTTCCTCCTTTAACATTTCGAACCACTGACAGTGTAACACAGCCCTTAAAGACAGAACAGCTCGTGCAGATGAACAGCTCTGTACTGTGGGCTTAATAACATAAAGACATTATTTATGCAGCACAAAAGGGAGCGTCCTCCGAGGACCACTGAAGTCAATCTGAACTCATAATGTACTGTAGGGTCCATCAACCCCCCTCCACCCTCTTGTCTTTCTAAACCTCTTTACATCACTGATGAGATTAAGAACGTCCACTACACTAGTTATAACCTCTACATGATCATTGCCTTTGATCTTATTACCTTCTTATAAACTATTAGACAGGAAGCAAACCACGACAACAACAACAACATCTGAGCGAGTGAAATCATCATCATCATATTTATCGACTGTCTCCTATTATTAAACCATCAAACACATTTTTTTTTTACATATACCTAACACAAACACTTTTATATGTATTTAAGCTCATATATTTACAATAAACAATTAATAAATAAACAAGCTCTATAAGAGAAAGACCACCGCTGAATAAAATTAATGAAATAAATCAGCAGCAAACAGAAGACCAGCTTTACACCAGGACAATGTCTCCAGTGTGTAAAGAGCATCGTAGTAACTCCAGGCTGGAACAACACGAGGTGTGTGTCGTCACTCCGACGGTTCCCTTCACACGCGTAGAGCAGCAACATAAAGACATTCGTTAGATCTCTTTCAGTCCAAATAATAACCAGGTGAAACAAACAAACAAAAAAACTGACTGACTGACATCGCGGCTGAGTTTTACCGCTTATAGGTGGATCTACAGTACACATGATTTACTCACGTACAATTAAGGTCCAAGTCCTTGGATTTGATTAGATAATCGATTCAATGTTGGTAAAACACTGTCCTCGATCCAAAATAACCAGTTTTTTTGGGGGGGGGTTTTTCCAATTTTCTCCCCAATATTAGTCGTAGCCAATTCCTCCCCGTCACTAGGGGGCTCCCACCTTAAGGCTACTACTACCACTCAGTCGGGAGGGCGAAGACTATCCCGTGTTTCCTCCGAACCGCGTGACGTCAGCCGA
>JAOVVA010000012.1:9185706-9197894 GCA_028565275.1 Leiocassis micropogon
ACTATATAGTACATAGTATATAGTCACAAGTTTGAACATAGTAAACAAAATATGCAATAATCAACTTTGAACCATTGATGTTAAATGTGTCTACTACTTTTACGCTCTGTAAAACATTCATAAAGGATTTAATCTATGATGCTGTTAATTGGTAATTTATGAGGCTTGTAACTCCAAATGAACGTTTCCTTTGCAGCAGAATTAAGTCTTTGTCTTTCGTTTCTTTATGGGATGGCCTTCATAAGAGCTAGTTTCATTATTGTAAGAGCCATATTTCATTTTTAGGATTCTGTTGTTGTGTTTATCTAAGTTTTATTAGTTAAGCATTCATTTATGATAATCTTAAGTTGTTCTGTGACGTCATTCCATAATTGCATATTTGCATGATTATTACGAACGGTAGAAGTTGTTAAGATACGGAAGTTGTGGAGAACACAATCTTTTGACCGTAATCAAGAAACCATAATCAAAAAACCATAACAAGATACAGCAAATAAGTTGTTGTAACCATAGTGGATTCATGCAAGAAAACTGTAAGAAGTGTTGAACGTTTTACGTAAAAAATAAACAAAGAGACAAAGAACTTATGGACTTCCGAGTCGTGAGTAAATCAGTTCAATAAGAAAGATACGCGTCAGAACTTGTGGAATAACATGCCCGTACAACACCTAACACATCTTTTCAAACTGCTCGGTCACGCACCATAGGGAGTGGCGTAAGACACTCAGTGCTCTTTCCACTTGCGTGAGTTCAGAGACACCCAGGATTGGCTAGCATCGCAAATGATGTGAGTGCTAGAATGCCACCCATTCCTCCCCAACGAGAGCTCGTGCACTTAGTTCCCTTTAGGTTCCCAGACTGTGGGAGCCTTCAGCATCACCCAGGATTTGGACTTAATCTCTGGATGATAGGACGAGCTCGTTACCACTGCGTCACTCGGGGACACGCAGTAATTTAAACATTGCATGCAGATTGTATTGGAAAATGAGCTGAGGGTGTGTTTTGTATAAACATCTTTTTCCTATTTATTGTAGACATTGTGTTTAACTTCCGCACTACATACGTCAGCACGTCTGGACAAGTGATCTTCGATGCACGGCAGATCTGCATCCACTACATGACCACCTGGTTAGTCATCGACTTGGTGGCCGCACTGCCCTTTGACCTCCTCTATTCTTTCAGTGTTAGTGTGGTAAGTTGAAAGAATTGACTTGTACTATTTTGTATTCAGGGTGTTTTAATCCTCATGTATGCTGTAATCATGTAATTCCTCCTTAGTTCTAGTTTCAATTCCAAAAATTGATTTTGTTATTTCAAATTGTAACACTTGGTAATCACCAGGTGTGAGTGTGCAAGAGAAGGAGGCTAATATATATGATACGGTATATATAAATATAAAATAAATATAGAAAATGTTTTTGCAGCATACTCACCAAAACATGAACAAATCTCACATTGCCAAGTCAATAAGAGTTCAGTTGTCACATTGTTCGATCTCTTTGTGATGTTTGATTGAGCAGGAATTTCTTCATCATTTGGTGACCTTATGCTCATTTTTCCGCACCCACTGTAGGGAACCACAGGGGACAAACAGATTCTCATTAATGACACTCAAGTTGAAATGCTCTTTTATTACCAATAGTGCTGTTAATTGATAAAAAAATTGTATCTAGTTAATCACAGACATAGGATTAGGGTTAGATAGATGTTAATAATCACAAATTAAAATCTCTTGAATGGGACTGGCACTGCATGTGTCAGTGAGTAGTTTGGGGTGTGGCAAACCCACTGACATCGTGGCTCAAACCCGGATCCTCAGATCTGAAAATCAATAATAATAATCAATAACCACTCCCACAGCTTACATTTAATGGTTTCTTGTACAAATAGTTCCTCTTGAACGTAGCTTGAGCACACAACTTTGGTTCTATCTAGAACGAGAACTTTCATCCAAACTTCCATCTAGAAGCTTTTTATAATGAAACTTCAGCACACCTGGTGATGTTTCCTCAGTCAACTTATTATCTGTGTTAAATATGCCATTATCACACACAACTGGGTAACCATACTGCAATTATGGGAAGCCATTAGGGTCATCTTGGTCATATTAATAATTTGTTTTAAAAAAATAGTAATGCCTTAAATTTTCTAGATTAATCAAATGCGTAAATTTTTTCACAGCCCTAATTGACC
Source organism: Leiocassis micropogon (assembly GCA_028565275.1). Classification (NCBI taxonomy): domain Eukaryota; kingdom Metazoa; phylum Chordata; class Actinopteri; order Siluriformes; family Bagridae; genus Leiocassis; species Leiocassis micropogon. The sequence continues at coordinate 9,187,900 of JAOVVA010000012.1, forward strand.
CTGCTTGACAGCACTAATTATCAATCAGTCATTTTTCCCTGACACCACTCTTTTTTAACAGACCAATTGTAAGATCTTTGACTCGGAGTGCACCACAGACACTCAGACACGAAGCGAGTTCTTACGGGAAAAGTGTAGTTTTCTTAGAAAAAATTTTTATGAGGGAAAGGAAGGGTAAAAAAGGAGAGGAAGAAGGAAAGAAGGGGAGGAAAGAAGTGAGGGTGTGCATGTGTCCAGAGGCAGTGCCCAGCTAGCAGACGGGCACTCGGCTGGTGAGTGTTGGCGGTGACAGAGTGGCAGAGCGGACCCACATAAGCAGCGGACTCCTACTGGCTCCTCAACGCGGCTCTCGCAGTGGTGGCCAGCCGGCCCTTTCCAGCCGTTATTTTTCATGGCCTCAGGCGTGAATCCTCTTGACTTCACACACCTGCACAAAGTGAGACCGCCTAAGTAGTGAGCCTTTGAAGTGACCGAGGGGTGAAAAAGATTTGACATCAGTGCTCGCCGTGACACCGGTGCGCAACCACACGCCTCCACATAGGTGCATAGATATCTGATATTACAACCATCAGATCTACCACCAAACACTAACGCAGTAAGGTACAGTTCAGTGTTGTAAGATTGATTAACCTTTAGTTAAACTATTACTTTGAGTTTTTCGCTTGTCTACTGTGGAGTGATGGACAGTGAAGTCTTGCGGTCACTGCAAGCAGAAAGTCAATTCATTCTCAAGTCAAGTCAGCTTTTATTGTCATTCCAACCACATACTGTACAGTACACAGTGAAACGAAACAACGTTCCTCCAGGACCAAAGTGCTACATACTGTACATGCAACAAGATAAATTAACAACACAACTCTACCGGAACCAGCTCGCTAATAAGAGACCTGCTGACTAGCTCAGATATGACAGATTTACATTTTTTTTTTTTTTGAGTTAACCTAAAACTACTTCTATACAAAAAAGAGACAACAATAGACAACAGACAACAAAGTGCACGTGCAAATGTGCAAACGTGCAAACTTCTGACTTCAGAAGTAGAAGTAGATTTTTACATTATATTATAATAATTGAATTCTGTAACATTCATGCTGTAGATTGTCTTCCCCAGTTGTGAATTAATGCTCAGCATGCCTTAACTTGACATACCAAGCCTTATATTGTATCAAGCTTTCTTCTTTCTTTCTTCTTTTTAAAATTATTTTCGTGTTACCTTGTCTCGCTGTATAGTTTATTGGATTTGTGTCTTGCCCACATGTCTGTGTTTGCTGATTGCCAGTCCTTCTGCCTGTTCCATGGTTATTATTCGTGCTTCACGTTTTTGGAATTGTTTGCCAAGGTGTCTTTTTAATAAAAAGGCTAACCTGCATTTGGAACTGTCTCCGAATGATTAGCGAGACAGCATTGCTGCCATTTGAAGTAAGGCAGAATCCTACCGTGGGCTGAGCAGGGGCCATGATGGCAGAGTTTTCAACAGTGTCTCTCAACTGTTGTTTTTCTATTAAGAGTTAAGTTGCTGTCGTGTGATCAGGTGGGCTTTGTAGTGGCACCTGAGAGTCTGTCTGACTTTACTTCCAAAATCAGACTTTCTTTTCAATCCATGTCTGCAGTAAAGGTTATTACAGTCTCAGAGAGAGTATTGAGGTATATCTTGTTTGTGTTTCTCTGTGTATTAGCTAGTGCTGATGCCGTGTTTTTATATTTCATGTCCTGACCAGGTTCTGTGCTCAGATCTCAGCCTGCTGTTCACTGTTGGTGGGTTTTCTTAGGCAGAGCTTCACACATGGAGCTTCCATTAAGTGGTCAAAACCAATACATGTACAGTAGTACGAACCTGGGCTATATTTGTTGTTGTTAGACTATCGGCTGGTGGCACAGTGGTATATAATGGTTAACACTGTCGCCCTGAGCCTCCAGGGTCTGGGTTCCAGGACTGGCTTGGGACCGGCACTGCACCAATACCCAAATGGTTGGGCTATATATATATATTATAACTCATATTATATAGATTCATTACACTTAATACTAGGTCGGGGCTCCCTTTGCATGAATTACTGCAATCTTTTAGAACTGAATTACTGGAATAAAAATTTTTTTCAATGATATTCTACTTTATTGAGATGCACCTGTACATAATGTAAATCTGCTGGGATCAAAAACCATCAGTCAGCAGGCCAAAGGTACAGTAGCATACCACAGAAGCATTTCATTGGTCGGTGGAAAGAGTTCGGCCAGGGAAATGAAAGGGAAGTGACACTGCAATCTGTTAGCGACAGTGCAGTTTAATAGGCAGCTGAATGAAATGAGTCCCAAAGGAGTCAATGCACAGATTCCAGCCCTACAGCATGAGTCGCTCAAGCTGTGAACCCGAGCGAGCCGCTAGTGACCTGGCAAACAGAAGTGCAAGTTAACAAGTATAACTAGCAGTAGCACTTCTTGCTAGCATGTCACAGCCAAAGCTCCAAGGCAGAAATAATGGACACACTCACCACAGTTGTAGAAGATGGCAGAAGCAAAACACAACTGGAAGAGGTTACGTACCCTGGCGGAGGTCTCGGGCTGAATGGCGCCTGTAACGTATTTAAGCCCAGCAGTGGATGTGAATGAGGAACCAGCAACCCAAAAGAACTTTACAGAAACAAGCAATGCGTCTAAATGTGTTGAATACACATGCAATATGGATCAGTTAGTATAGAAACCACAGCACGACAAAGAAGTACATAACAGGACAGACGACAGCGAACAGACGACATTTTCTCAGGAAAAACTAACAAAAAAAGGGGCGGACTGTGGATAGTGCTGAAGAAAACTAAAACTAGCTTCCCTAAAGTCAAGCACTTCCCAAATGTGAATGTGTTAACAGATGGCGCATGTCGAAGTGAAGAGCGGTCTTTCCCACACAAGCGCTTGTAAACCGAAAGCAGACAGAAAAAAAAAAATCATACCTCGAAACAAATTCACAAAATGCACTGGATACCTACAGATTCATTAGATTCATTACACATTGTCTAAATAGGCAAAATTAACTACGAGCACTAAGTCTATCATGTTATTATATCTTATAAAGATATAATAACATTTACTCTTTTTTTTTTGTTTAAAGTAATGTTCTTAGCACTAAAGTCACTGAGGGTCACATCCTCCTCTTATTTGTCCCTCTGATTAATATTTAATTGTAAAATGAATGATGAAGTCTGATGTACTGTGAACCGTTATGTGGACTGGGATGTTAATAATGCACAGTATAATGAGTATTATTTACAGACTTTGCCTGGGGCACCAGGGTAACAAGCTGACAGGCAGCATGTGTTAGTGTGTGGGGTAAAAAAAAAAAAGCAAATCTGACATGTGACTGCATACATCAGTGTGTATGCTGTATAATACATAAATAAAATATCAAGCAACAATATCCTCTTCTTATATAATGTCCTGTTGTATATACAGTACTAAAAGGAAAAAAAATGTTGCAGTTAAGTTAAAGATCCTGGACATATTGAAATGTTCTTTTAGCTCATCACACCACGGTCACAACAATGTAGTCACAGCGTAGATGAGAACGGGACGTGGAGTGCAATGTTCAGCAGCCAGATTATAAACCGCAAGATTTGACAGCGTATTGTTTGTGTGTCAAACTGTGGACGCGTCTTAAATCGAATATAAAAATATAATAATATGATACTTTAATAATGGCAGTCCTTAGATCTCTGCCTGAAGTTTAATCTGCACCACAAGTGAAATCATTAGAAATGTAGAGTAAAAGTGATGTTATGAACAGTTATGTGTGGGATTTAATAATCTACTGTAAAATAATCTACTAATGCGCTACTGTCTCAATGTAAACAAACACCTGCACCAATAGATATTAATTAGAAAAAATAAAGTGAATATTTTTACTGGGATTAGTTCATATTTTCACTTTGGCTGAAATAACAGCGCTGAAGTGGCATAAGTGAATTTTAACACGCTGGAGTCGATTTAAGACAAAACTTCATCTTTATCCGATCTACTTTCTCAATTTCTCAACTGTGAAAAAAGTAGGCTACAACTTAGCATAATTTTTTTTCTTTGTATTAATAAGTAAGACAGAGAGTTCTGCTGTACAGAAAGACAGACAGACAGACATATACGTGGGTTTCAACCTGATTACATTAAAGGTCGTCAGATAATTTTTAGCTTTAACCTTTTAACTCTTTCTACAAACTCTTTAACCGAGTGTTTATGGTGGTGTCTAATATAATAAGCCACATCATTCTGACGTAGCCAATTACCTGGCCATGGATGTGATAGATGTGATAACCTGTGATAACACCACTTAGTCTAGACCTGAGAGTCTGATCAACCCCAGATCATAACACTCCAGAGTCTCCAGAGGCTTGTACAGTGGACACTATGCATGATGAGTGCATCGCTTTATGCGCTTCCCTTCTTACCCTGACACACACATTGACGTTTACACCAAGGTTATTTTTCATTAAAATCTAAAAAGCCATTTTCAGACAAAAGCACCATCCTTTAACAGTTTAAAAACGAGAATGAGAAAAAAAAACACTGATATGATGGTATAGTGTAGGAATGAGAACATACCAAGCATTCATATACTGTAAAGATGTAATAGTTTATTGCCAATACTGTATATCACTACAAGTGCAGATTTGGTTTAATTTAAGATGTTTTTTTTTATCCTTTACATCTTATAAAAAGCATTTAATCCAGCAAAACCTATTGTGTAGCGTTTTTTATATTGATTTTAAACAGGTAATTGCTGCAGTAGAGTTTGGCGGAACTGTCTCCATCCAGAACTGGAGCATTTTATGGTTAAGAAAAAACAACCTGTTTATTGCATATAAATCTGAGGTGTCCTGAGTGATACACCGCACACTCCAAGATTTCATTAACTGCCTTTAGCTTTGATTATGATGCACAGTGTGGTGGTGAATTCATGTGTGAAAATGATCTCTCATGCTCTTAAAACCACTTTTAGAATTTTAATTGTGAAATTTGCTGTTCCATTATAGAAGAAAAGACTCTATAGATGTGATAACCTGGTCATTCAGTACATTCAGGTGGTCAGCTGACTCCATTAATGCACACAAGGTGATGAGTTCTCATCACATTGTGTGCATTTAGAAATTCTCTTGCTTTCTCTATTAAACATACCCATGGTTTCTACTGGGGAATTTTTACATTGCAATTTCACCAAGTGTTTAATTCATAATTTTTTTTTTCTGACGACATTTCTATAGAGAAGTCAGGGGTTCAGCACTATCCTTACAGGTTTTAATAATGTGTTGGACATCTCTTAATTCAGTTCCAGTCATTTCAAATCACCTTAGTTGTTTTCTTTGCTTGAATAATTTGACCATCCTGAAATGCCGGCAGTGTATAAATCTCCCCAATACTAACTGTGGCTTCTGTCTTTAATCACTTACAACTCATTAGGATATAATAGTCATGCTGTACTTTTGTGTTACAGATCTCAGTTGTGCACTTGTTAAAGACAGTACGTTTGCTGCGTCTGCTGCGCTTGTTGCAAAAAATGGACCGCTACTCTCAGCACAGCGCGGTGGTGCTCACCCTGCTCATGTCCATGTTTGCCCTGCTGGCTCACTGGATGGCCTGTATCTGGTACATCATTGGAAAGAAGGAGATGGACAGCAATGGGCACACCACTTGGGATATAGGTGAGATCGTTACACTCAAATATTCCTCATATAGTACTGTATATTTGAGATATTTTAGAGTATTACTGTATAACCAAGCTCCTTATGACCAGCACATCAATCATTCCTCTGTTCCCACTCTAACTGCTTACGCACACTTCACTCATGTCGGGATGTAACTTATAAACGGAGATATTTTGGAGTGACACAACAAGAAATTAGGCGTGTCATGAAACCCTCCTTTGATGGAATTACCCCTGTCTAAGTGAGCTGATCGGTTCTGAGGAACTCTTCTCTTTGTGCTCACTGAAGAGGTTTGTCACTTATAATTATGAGAAGTTCAATTAATCAGTATTGTAGAATAAAGAGAGAAATCAACAAATTGGTGACAAGAGAGTGAGTGCCATCACAAACAGCTTACATGGTAACTATGCTAGTTATGCTACCAGTATAGAGGTGCAGGTTGGAGGGATGCCGTAAGGAGAGTAAAGGAAGAGATTTGAAAATGACAAGCTTCGGCCCAGGAGATACCAGGAGAGGAGGTAATTAGAAGAAATGCCTCACTGATGTATTGCAGCAGCTCCGCTCCTCCGTCTCCCTGGGCTGTAATTAGGACCAACCTGAAATGGTGTGCTTAGAACCGAGGGACTCCTTTTAGGAGAGGACATTCTGATCAGGGACTGATGGAGCTTTGCATTGTTCCACCACTTAACTCAGATTCGTTCTGGACAGCACTTACTGAAGCTACTGTCTGGAAATTGTCTAGACAGAGCAGATGAAGAGGAACAGAGTTAAAACACCACTGATGTGCTCTGACATTATTTTCTCCCTCCCTATATTAATACTACTTGATCATAACGAACACATATTACACTTTTTTACCATCAAATGCAAATACAATACCTGATATTACACTTTTTTTTGGGAGAAACTCTTTTAAATGTATTTTTATTATTTAGATATTTTCACAACCTGAGACACAAAACTACCATTAAGGGGTGACTATCATAGCTGGGGTTGAGGCCCAAACATGGCAGTATGTGATGGAGCCACAGTCATGCTTGTCTGTCTAAAAGGTAAGGGACAGACATCATCTGCCACACATTGGCGCAACTAGTGTTCCCCTTGAATTGAACTGGTGATATATACAGTCATGTTCAGTAGTTAGTACCCCCACTTTTAATACTTTTCATTATTTTGAATCATCTGAACATGTCGGGTCTCAGTATTGGGAAAATACAAACTCAGATGAACACCAACATACTGTATAACTTCTTTCACCATTATTTATTTAACAAAAACAAAGCCAAAAAGGGAAAAAAATACATGCGGGCATGCTTCCGAAGGATTTCAGAGGGTAAGTTGCAGCCAGGTGCGGCCCAGGTGTGGCTAATCATCAGTCCTTGATTAATTGATCATCCGCAGGTGTGCAGACCTCTACACAGACAGAAGTTTCGCCAGTTTGCTGGTCTGACCTTTGGTGGTCACCTGATCGTCAAACCCATATGTGGTTCTTCCCCCAAAACATTTACCACAAACTGGACGCACACAAATTGTCAGAATGTCTCTGCATGCCGTAGCATTACAGTTTCCCTTCACTGGAACTAAGAGGACCAAACCTGTTCCAGCATGAAAATGCCTCTTTGCGCAAAGACTCCAGATTTGGTCCATGCGTTCCTGTTATGATGCATGTCCCTCTTCTGGGAAGGCTTTCCACTAGATGTTGGATCATGGCTGTGGGACAGGGATCAGCTTCCACTCCAGCCCTGGAGGAACAGTGTACAGTTAGTAATTCACCAACACTTAAATAATCCCTCGTGTTTGAGCAGAAGGATCACCATACTGTCTTGGACACTGGCCCTCCAGGACTGGAGATGAAACTCCGCTATATACAGTAGTGATTTGTGTTCATTTAGCTACGACAGCATTAGTGATGCTGGGATGCCAAGGAGGCTCCAGTTCCAGTTCATCCCAAAGGTGATGCAGACCGTGTGACAGTAACAGTACTGCATGATGCTTGGTAACTCGGGTCAGAATCGTAAATGGGGTAACTAATTTGGGGAACACAAGACAGATGTACAGTACACAGACATGAAAGGACATGGGGTAAAAGTACATTATTTACTGGAGTCATCTTCCTGAAATTCTACAGTGAGGTTTCAAGAGCAGCGCTACTGTATATCGGTCATGTACTGTAATTCCTTTTCTCGGAGCTCTTTTATGGCTCTCAGCATGAAGAATGCTTGCATGTTTGTTTTTCTCTCTTTTTTTAAACAATCATAGTCCATGTGCATTTGTTGTGATTTGTCTTGTATCGAAAAAAGCGAGAGTGGTCGCCCCTGTTGTGTGGGCAGGAGAGGAGGTAATTAGAAGAAATGCCTCACTGATGTATTGCAGCAGCTCCGCTCCTCCGTCTCCCTGAGCTGTAATTAGGACCAACCTGAAATGGTGTGCTTAGAATCGAGGGACTCCTTTTAGGAGAGGACATTCTGATCAGGGACTGATGGAGCTTTGCATTGTTCCACTATTTAACTCTGGACGAAGAGGAATATTTTTAACCTGAAATTAAAAACCTAATGTTCCACCTTTTTGATAAAGTATTTTAAACATATTTTTATTATTGTAACATTTTCACTAACTGACACTCAAAACTACCTTTAAGAGGTGACTATAATTAACAGCCCAAACATGACAGTATGTGACAGAGCCACAATCATGCTAATGGGTTGGAGACATACTGTATGTATATATCTGTTAAAAACTATGGCAACAGGACTAGTGCTCTCCTTGAATCACACTTTTACATGATTGTGTATACTGTATGTTCCAATCCACTCAAGAGTATGGATCTATTGTTTTACAATATGGCTGATAATGTATGCAAACCTGACCTTCACACCCATACAGTATGTGCTTTTTCCTCTAAACTGTTGTGGAAGCACACAGTTGTATATAATGTGCAAGCTGTTACAGTCAGATCAGATATATTTGGCATATCCACATTGGAATCAGTTTGAAATCAGATTGATTTCATGTATTCTGAGCAGTAAAAGAGTAAAATTCGATTCAAACTACTGTACATCCAGAGGTGGTTTGAAATCAGATTCAGATCGGATTTCTAAAGATGTGCCTCATTCTGGATGCTCTACCTGCTCAAATCAGATTGTAAACTGTCCGATGTGTCACTCGCAAGCTGACGGAGAAGTTCACATGATTAAGTGCTATGTGACATGGATCCATGGTGAAGTGACATTAAAAACAAGCAGGGAGATGATCAAAGAAATAAATATGGAAATAAAGAATCGAATTTTTTAGAAAGTTAAGTTGCTATACTTTTCACAGAGGCTCTGTTTTCTCCTTTTGGTGCTATTACCTCAAAGTATGGAAAAGCTGCACTCTTGAATTGTTCATAAGGCTAAATTAATTGTGTTTTCCAGTGTGGTTGTGTTTGTTTGAGTGACTGTCTTAACCACAGTATGGAATTAGAGAACAGTAGTCCTGGATAGAGGACGATGTCATCAGTACAAGCAAAGTGAGAGGGGAGGAGCAGAAACAGGGCGAAAATATAAATGAATTGGGATGTAAACTACAACACAGTTAAATTATCCTGCTATTATTCACAAAACTCTTTGATCTTGGTTAAATAATAAAAGCACATCATATGAAATCATGTGAATCCTCATTAAATGCATAGATACTATCCAGTGAGACGTGCCGACCATACAGTATATACAGCCAGTAATCAAAATGAATCTACTAACTGGGTCACTGTCTTCTTGTTCTGGAAGAAATGGTAGATGTTTACTGATGAGTATATCTGGACCCCTTCTACCTGAGCTCGGTTTATATGAAGACAAATGCATCTGCCCAACCCAGTCTCTTTTAAGTTTTAGATGTTACAGTAATACACATAAATAGTTTCCCTGGTGACTGAGGGCGACTGATTCCCCTCCCTCTGAAGTGAAGTGATTATCTTTTTTTCTTTCCTAATCCCTTCACATTTCAAGTAATAAATTTACACAGACTACCCATGCCTTTAAAAGAAAATGCACAAAACTGTGGTAGCAAAAAAAAGATTTATGACCAGTGATGAAGACAACTACCCCCCACTAGACCTTTCCCCAAACACTAGAGTACGCTGTAGATAACTTGGTATAATAACAAGGAAAAAACAAAAAAAAAGAAAAAGTGCAAGAACACCAAGTAGATAAATAACCACTGACTTATAGAGTCGTTCCGGATTTTTAGGATGGTGGGGATCAGTGGCGGCTGCTAGCTTTTGAAACAGGGGAAGCTCATATTAGGCCTTCATCATAAAATTCATTATGTTACAGC
>JAOVVA010000012.1:9222214-9246350 GCA_028565275.1 Leiocassis micropogon
CCTCCACATCATTGCATTCAGTTTTTATTCACGATTTGTATAGTGTCCCAACTTTTTTGGAATCCGGTTTGTATTTGTACCTACAAATGATGAAATGTTTTTTAATTTACTATTAAATTATTTTTATATGAAATTTAAAAAACATGTATTTATTATATCAGGGTGAATATAAGTAAAGTGGGACATTGCCTATTGATTTTTACCTGAATATTCATCAGTGATTTTTTTGCATTTGAATATTGGAAAGGAGATTTTAAGGTTTTTATTAAGGTATCTTTTGAAGAAACTTTTTCGACTCTTACCTTTTCCCCAAAGGTTTCCAGCCCGTCTCACCTACGAAGAAATGAAAACTTCATCAAACCAGAACATGAAGTGTATACACTAGGTTTACACCCCGTAACAGAGGTATGACATACGTATGCCTGGAATGCTTTCGATGGGAATCTGGCGAACACCCTCCTTAAAACAGGATAGACCAGGATACACCTTGTGTATCTGCGCCTGCTTCCTCTCGATCAGCTTCTTAATGATCTGTTAAAGTAAAAAGAGAGGAACCATAGCAGGGCATGTAAGGGCAGTAGTGCATTTTATTTCAGCAAACAGATGGACACATAATATACAACTAATAAAAATACTAACAGTGAAGCAGTCCGTGTTTTTTTAAGATTTCCATGAACACTTAAGACAGTCAAAATCCCGACCCCAACTACAACTAAAAAAAAAAAAAAAACACTTTTCAAGTAATCCCGACTTACAAACATTCGAGTTGAGAATGTGCTTTTTGTAAGATTAACTACTCTTTAGGCACGGTTATAGTTTTTGTGTGGAGAAAGGGGACAGAGATATAGTCAAGTGGATTGGTATGCTTTACATTGTATATTCGTGTTAAAGGCGTTTAAGACTCACTTTGTCAGATTTACGAACAAATCCGACTTACGAACGTGCTCCTAGAACGAAACCCATACGTAAGCTGGGGACTACCTGTATCTTCTATTTCTCATTCTTTCCTGAAGAAACAGTTTGGACTGGTGCACATTTATGATTTGCATTATACAGTATACCTGCAATACATGTGAATATGTGAAATATGATAACCCTGCTCAAGAGGCCAACTTCAACTCAATTTGATCTGTATTGCGCTTTTAACAATGAACAAAGCAGCGTTACAGAAAAAAAAATAATTCTGGATATAAAGTTTAAATGAAGTCGTAATGTGTGGAAAACCTGCCTGAGACAACATGAGGAAAAAAACCTTAAGAGAAACCAAACTCAAAGGAAACCCATACTCGAGTAGGTGATATTGGATAATAAGAATAAACACAAGATGCGTTTTCCAAAAAATAAGGGCGAAGTCTGTCTGCTTAACTGCAGCAAAGGATGCTGTATTTCCTCTTCTGCACTGCATGGGAGTCAAACCCGGATCACCTGTTCAGAAGGCAGCAATGCTAACCACTGTATCACATGTACAGTGTGATACAGTAATATGACTGATAACTGATAAATAGCCAGATATGTAATCTGAATGGTGTGGCTGAAATAAATGTAGAGAGCATGAAGTGCTACATAATCTTTCAGTCAGCATTTGTGAAAAACTCTGTGGTTGAAATAAACAAGTAAAAAAAAGGAAAAAAGAGGGATGGAAGAACTGCAAAAAAATGAGTGATCCATAGCTAATCCTTGTATATCAGCAACATATGATCCGAAAGTGTGATACATCAAAAGAGCTCAAGAGTGGCATAAGAAATACTACTACTACTACTACTACTAATAATAATAATAATAATTTAACTTTCTTAAAAAACATAACTTAATAAATATGACCTTGTGATCAACAGGGTCATTTCGGATAGTTTTATTTATTTTAAATCTGTTGGATGGAACTTATTTACCTGTTATTACCTGTTTAATGGTGAAGCCTCAAGTTCAAACTATTCCTAGAAATTCTAGATTTAGATTCTTTAAATAATACAAGGAAGAAGAAAGCTGTACAAGTTCATCATCTTGGAAATGAATAGGACCTGCACAGTTACTTCAAACCTGAACTGAATGAAGCCAGCAGCCTAACAACAATGCTAACCATACTGAAGCATAAGGAGTGCAATAAAACAGGTCAGTGCTTCATACACCACTAGCACACACACACCTCTTTCTGTTTCTTAATGATGACAGAGAACTCTGTATATGGTATGCTGGGGTTGAGTTCGCAGCCCATGAGTGTAGCTCCTTCATAGTCTTTAATGTAGCCCACATACTTGGCTTTGGGGACCTTAATATCTTTGGAGAATCCCTAAAATGGAAAGAAAGGAACGTGTCATTAAACAGGTCATTAGGATTTCTCAAGTCGGCCTCTTATGGGAGGTTTGTTTCTATTATTGCACCAGGATTTATTCATGGGGAAAGACTAAAAAATAAACATATACTGTATATATACTGTATATATACAGCATTAATACATTAATTATCAATTATATCCCAGTAAACTGGTCACATGATCATGAAATCATGGGCACCCAAGGCTCCCCCAATCCCCAAATACTGATCTTTGTAACAGAATAGATACAGCAAGCAAAAGTAATGGTTCGGTGTGTTGCATGGCCACGCAGTTAGATGTATTGTGTGGGTTTCACTAAATGAAGTACGTCTCTCAAAAAAACTTGCAGTTTTGCCCTTCAGCTTTACGCTGTGTTATAACATGTTATATAATTGATCCCTTATGACGTATAAACTTTCACTTCTGAGTCTGAGTCACTTTATTTCACTGGAATTACGGAGGAACAAACTGAATGGAACATGCTGTGTGCTTTTTAATCGACCAGAAGTAGCAGCACAGACACCAGCACTCTGTCCATCCTTCTGTCCAATCCCTGCTTACACCGCAACCTTAAACTCATGAGATGACACTGAAGAACGCCAGTGCAATGTGCTGCCGAAGGGTAAACACTAACACAACCGTATCACTATTTGTATAAAGGGTGTTGGTGCTCATGCTTATCATAAATTCAGGCATGGTTTCTGAAACGAATCACCACAGACGACTCGCTCACCTGCTTTTTGAAGTAGCCGATGGCGTACTCATCAGCATACGTGAGGAAGTTAAGGATCTCGTGTTTGATGTGATACTCTTTTAGGTGGTTCATTAGGTGTGTCCCGTAACCCTGACACAAACCGGAGACACACGAGACATACACAGATATGCAGAAACTGTTATGATTGAATATAAATACAAAACTACATCAAGTTCTTCTCACCTTGACCTGCTCGTTGGACGTTACAGCACAAAACACTATTTCTGTGAAGCCCTGAGAAGGAAACATCCGGAAGCAGATCCCACCAATCACACGGCCATCTTTGATCAGAGACAGCGTCTTGTGTTTTCTGCGCGCAGAGGAAGTAGATGTTCATCAGCTCAGTCAGAAACTATAAATAATGTCTGTGCTCACTGTTTGTAGTTATGACCTCTTTATCAAGCCGATAACTGATAACTATTAACTTATTTAACTTTCATTTCAGAGAAAACCTGCTCAGAATAGTGAAGCATTATGACATCAAGACACTGAGGTTGGGTAGGTGCAACCCAACGTTTTAATACCTTAGATCATTACTAAATTTTATGTACTACAGTATTTGAATCTGACAGTGTACACTGGCTGGTCAAAATACATAAGTCACACACTAATATTTCACTGGAACGCCTTTTTCTTTGATTATGGCTGTGGATTTTTTTTTATAATCTTGAGCAATGTCACTTGCTCAAGATTATCAAAAAAATATTTATTTACTTCCATACAGAGTTGCAGTAATTTCTCTCTGAGACCTTGTATTGATGACAGGAAAGTTAGAGGCAGCGTAAACCACTCCTAAACTCTCTCACCCACTGTTACACAATCGATGAATCCTGACACTATCATCTTGATGCCCATGCCATCAGGGAAGAAAAAATTCATTAATGGGTAAACCTGGTCTTTCAGTGCATTCAGGTCACTGTTATAATTTCACTATATAAAACAATGGATGTTTATTGACCACATTCATGGAAATGAGGTGAAGAGGTGTGTACATGCAGGTTGGAATGGGTGAAGAAAAGTGTCAGGTGTGTTGTGTGATAGAAAAGTATCAGCGAGAATGAAGGAAAAGGTGTTCAGGACAGTGGTGAGACCAGCAATGCTCTATGGCTTAGAGACAGTAGCACTGAAGAAAAGACACAGAATGGACAGGATCAAGAAGGAGTCCATCAGAGGGACAACCCATGTTAGATGTTTGGGAGATAAAGCTGGAGAGGCCAGATCGAGGTGGTTTGGACATGTTCAGAGGAAAGATCATAAGCATATTGCGCTCACATAAAAGTGAGCATATTAGTAGAAGGATGCTGAGGTTGGAACTGACAGACAGGAGGTCTAGGGCAAGACCAAAGAGAAGATTTATGAATGTAGTGAAAGAGGACATGAAGTTAGTTGGTGTGAGAGAAGAGGATGCAGAGGACAGGGTGAGATGGAGGCAGATGATTCGCTGTGGCGACCACTGACAAGGAACACCCGAAAGACAAAGAAGAATGAAGATTTCTTCCTTGAAAATTATGTTTCAGCTCTCTCCTTCCATGATTTAGTAACGCATGTTACAGTACTTAACCCAGTTTTGGTAGTTTCATCAATCTCCCTGGTGGTTAAATACCATGCTTCCAACTGAACCACATTAATTACTGCAGTAATTATCTAATTGACGGCGCTTAACTATTTGTGTAGTTAAAAATAAATGGTAACTTTTTTTTTACTGGATATTGTACGTACATATGAGTTTGTGATAGTAATTAAATGTATTAAAATAATTATGTACTATTTCACAACAAAGATTAGGAACATACGTATAAGAACTGTGTTGCCAAGATAAGGTAAGAAAAGCAAGACTCCAGTCTCAACACAAGTAGTTTTTTTTGCGCACCATTTGTCCAAACATCTGTACACCCCTGATCACCATCCATATGTCCATGTTGAACATCTCATTCCTGATTCATTCCCCAGTGTTTGCTGTTATAATTCGCTCCACTCTTTAGAGAAGGCTTTCCACTAGATGTTGGTGTGTGGCTGTGTGGATTTGTTTGCATTCACACATTCCACAAGAGCATTAGTGAGCTCAAGCGCTGGTGTCGGGATGTCAAGGTGGTTTGGGGTTGGTTAGTTCCTTTAAGTTCCACTGAGGGGAAACTGAAGGGAAACTGTAACACTACAGCACACAGAGACATTCTGTACAACTGTGTGCTTGGAAAAGAACCACAAATATTGGGGTGTGATGGTCAGGGGTGTATGTATGTTTGGCTATATGGTTTGCAACAACATGGACATGACTATAGTTAGAATGCAGATCACAAACACGGGTCCTAGTTTATTTTAAATTAGGCCAAAGTTATGTTACCAAAACATTTCATCTAAAGTACTGTTCATAAGTCTTGACCCCTTTCATTTCTTTATATTTTCCTTCCAAAGAGCCCGATTTTCTTTTTTTTTTTTTAATGTAGTCATAATGAATAGTTCTTCAGGATTCCTGAAAGACCTCTCTCATTTTCAGTCCAGTCCCTGTACATAAACAGTTTCAGAGGAATGGTTTTGTATGTTAAGCCACACAGTGACCTGTGAATCATTCAAGCATTAAAAAACATCTAACCATGAACCAGTGAGAAACAGGTGCAGATGATGACAGATGATCAGGTCAGTGATTAGTTTACTGGTGATGCTGAATGCTGAGTGGTTGGAACAGACGAGAGAGGAAATGAGGTTGCTGTTGAGGCTGTTACATAAACAACCAGTTTTTAAAAATTGTATCTTTAGGCACTTTGACACCTGTCACATTAAATCATTTTCCCCATTTCTTACATTTAATCTACATCACTTAATTTCATTTAATGTGAAGAAACGAGTGGGGGCTCAAGTCTTTTGTACAGTACAGTATAATGTGACCCATGTGTGATTGGAGAACTGTCTTGATGATAACATGCAATGGTTAGGACACCTACGGGTCAAAGACGAGGCGTGTGATGTACTCTTTGGGCATTCGGGGCAGCTGGTGAGAGAAAACATTCTGAAGGCCCACCAGCCACATCAGAATCTTCTTGTTAGGCTTTTGGTTGAGAGAGTTACCAATGACATGAAACTCTATCACGCCTCGTCGCTCCTCCAACCGCGCAGCCTCATCTCGTGCAGAATGAGCTGAGAGAAGGTTGGTCTGAGAAACAGGACAGAGGAAAGTGACAGGAGGGTAAGAAACAGGTTGATTTTTAAGCTGAATTCTTAAATCTGTAGTCATTTAGTTAATCCATCCTCAACAAAAGACACAGTTCACGGTTTGTTTCTCTCCAACTTTCCAGGACAAAACCCACAGGCTGTGTACCTCTGGTCCAAGCATGGCAGCAGGGTCTGTGATGGTGGACATGACTTCATTAACCAGCTCCATGGGAATGTCACCCATGACACGTGCTTTTTTAGTGTCGTCATGGGACAGTGGTTCAGAGGACTTTCGCTTCTCTCCACCTTCACACAGGCACACACACAGATATTTGAGTCGGTGCAAAAACATAGCAGCTAAACCTGACAATTTCTTTATATTTCATAGTAATAGATAGTAATAGTCATATTTGTTATCACAATCCATTAATATCCTTATTGTAATCATTATAAACAATATTTACAAATAACCCCATGATAGATGTTGAAATACTGGGGTGTTCATGACAGCAGGGGCGTGTGGACAAGTGGAAGCACTATACCTTAATCCCATATTTATGAAGACCTTACCTTAAATAATTTAATAAAAATACGAGTTCTAAAATATATTCTTTGGCTATTGGCGTAATTATTCATAGCTGTGTCTTACATTAAGTAAAAAAATAACCGAACGTAACTGTTAAAAGCTTCAGCATTAATTTTGTGTCAGCTGACTAACATTGTACCTGGGCTAGGTTCCAGAGCTGATGCAGGTTTGCGTGCGGGACTCACACTGCCTGTTCCTGTCAGCCCCACCGGAGAGGACGTAGTGGTGCAGTAGAGTTGCCTGGCCACCTGGGGCGCACTGATCACTAAACCAATCAGAAAGAAAACATGAGGAACAGGAACAGAAGAACAGACAAAAAAGGGTAAAATCTTACCTAATCTCGCCATAAAGGCTAACGTAGAAATATTTTAAAATATTTAAAACACTCAGGTTTGTTTGAACTGACAAACCTGTGGCCGCAGTGCAGTGTATAAAATAATCCATATACACGACCAAGAGCTTGTCAGATAATATATACTGAACTCAGCCTCGAGATTATGACCACTGACAGGTGAAGTGCATAACACTGATTATCTCGTTATGATAGCACCTGGAAGTGGGTGGGATATATTAAGCAGCAAGTAAAGATTTTGTCCATGAAGTTGATGTGTTGAAAGCAGAAAAAAATGGGCAAGTGTAGGAATTGGAGCGACCTGGACTTAACAAGGGCCAAATTGTGAAGTTTAGATGACTGGGTTAGAGCAACTCCAAAACTGCATCTTCTTGTGGGGTGTTCCTTGGACCACTGGCAGGAAAACCAGTGAACCGACGAAAGCGAAGAGCTAAAATAGTTCTTAACTGCTGAAAAAGTGAATGTTTGTTCTGAAAGTAAAAAGTCACACACAACGCATCGCAGTTTGTTGTGTCTACAGCTGCATAGATGCAGACCGGTCATGGTGCCCATGCTGCCCCAGGTCCACTGCAAAAAGCTCCTACACTGGATTTGTGAATGCCAGAACTGGACCACGGAGCAATGGAAGAAGGTGGCCTTCTCATGAATCCACGACTTGGTGCCAGATACCACACACAGACACCTAGTGGAGTGAAGGCCTCGATCGGCTAGAGCTGCTTCGGTGACAAAAAGGAGGACCTACTCAATATTAAGTGGTGGTTATAATATTGTGGCTGATTGGTGTATACATGTACTATACACAACCAAAAATGGTTGCTGGTGCTTGAGGGGCTGGCTGGCATATTTCAAAGCTTGCTAATCTCCTGAAATCTAGAGTTCACAAAGAATTGGGGAAAAGCTAAAAATAAACAGGGGATGGTGTAATACACTCAGAGAAAAGAGCTGTTCATCCATGTCCAGTGTGATGGACGCGGGACAGAGAGAGAGAGAAAACGCTGCACCTCCCTCCCTGAGAGCAATGCCAATTTTGCTCTTTTGGACTATCAAATGATAGAGCGAACAATTTTCTATCAGTCCACTCGGGAGCCTCTTCATACATTCCTAGGACATTATTTTTTTTAATTAAATTACCTCTAGGGATATGTCCACCTGATGCAACACCCATTGGGTCTTCATTCCAGATAGGAGAATTGGGGCTGTACACCTCCTCCTCCAACATAGACAGGAACCTAAACACACACAGACACACACACAATACATCAGCAAACACTTTCACAAGTTATGTGAAGATGGTACGCGTGGTCGGGCAAGTCCTCACTTGGGGAAGTGTGTGAGGATGAGTGTTCGTTTCTCAGGAGGGAGTTTGTCTTTCTCCTGCCTGGCCTGCTCCAGCAGCTGTTTCCTCATGATGGTGAAGACGGAACGCAGCAGGATGCGGCCGAAGATCTGCGTAGCCTCGTAACGCGGGAGACTGTCGCAGAACTGCGGCACGTTACAGTAGCACAGCCACCTGTAACAACAGTGAGGCATCATGTGTTAATACATACATCAGGTATAGCCAAATTTTATCACTGTAACATACGTAAATAAGACGCTTAGTTAGGAGTGTGACATACGCTACCGCTAAAGTCTCATTTAAAACCAGTTAATGTAGCACACTAAAAACAGCCATGGTAGGACAGAGCTTAACAATATGGTTAGAAATGTCTTCAAAGTTGAAAGGAAAGGGGTAATTTTGGGAATCATATTCCATGCTGAGAATGAGGCTACCAGTTGAATTAGCATGCTAGGTCAAACTATTTAGCTTCCAGAGCCATTTCAGCCTCCAACATAGACACTCATTCCTTGTGCTCTGGCCAGTTTAGTTTAGGCCACTAGTATAAGTACTAAGTAAACAATGATGTAAACATTAAAGCACTTTTTGTAAGTCGCTCTGGATAAGAGCTTCTGCCAAATGCCTAAATGTAAATGTAAGTAGAAGTAGAAGTTCTCTATTTATTGGTGCATCTCAATAAATTAGAATATCATTGAAAAGTTTATTTATTTGCGTACTTTAATTCAAAAAGTGAAACTCATATATTATATAGATTCATTACACATAGACTGATATATTTCAAGTGTTTATTTCCTTTAATTTTGATGATTAGGGCCTACAGCTAATGAAAACCCAAAATTCAGTATCTCAAAAAAATTAGAATATTGTGAAAAAGTTGGAGACTCATAGTGTCACACTCTAATCAGCTAATTACCTCAAAACACCCGCAAAGGTTTCTCAGTCTGGTTCAGTGGGCCACAAAAGGTCATTGCTAAAGAAGCTGGCTGTTCACAGTGTGCTGCATCCAAGCACATTAATGGAAAGTTGAATGGAAGGCAAAAATGTGGTCGAAAAAGGTGCACAAGCAACAGGAATAACCGCAGCCTTAAATGGATTGTGAAACGAAGACCTATCAAGAATTTTGGGGAGATTCAACAGGAGTGGACAGCAGCTGGAGTGGTGCTTTAAGAGCCACCACACACAGACGTATCCAGGACATGGGCTACAACTGTCGCATTCCTTGTGTCAATCTTGAACCAGAGACAACGTCAGAGGCGTCTTACTTATGGACAAACAGGATTGGACTGTTGCTCAGTGGGCCAAAGTCCTCTTTTCAGATGAAATAAATTTTACATTTTATTTGGAAATCAAGGTCCCTGTGTCTGGAGGAAGAAAGGAGAGGCACAAAATCCAAGTTGCTTGAGGTCCAGTGTAAAGTTTGCACGGTCAGTAGTGGTTTGGGGAGCCCTGTCACCTGCTGGTGTTGGTCCGTTGTGTTTTATCAAGTTCCAGGTCAGCGCAGCCGCCTACCAGGAAGTTTAAGAGCACTTCATGCTTCCCCCTGCTGACCAGCTTTATGGAGATGCTGATTTCATTTTCCAACAGGACTTACCCACACTGCCAAAAGTACTAAGACCTGGTTTAAGTACCATGGTATCCCTGTGCTTGACTGGCCAGCAAACCCGCCCGACCTAAACCCCATAAAGAATCTATGGGGTTTACCGTGATAAGGAAGATGCAAGACACCAGACCCAACAACGCAGAAGAGCTGAAGGCCTCTATCAGAGCAACCAGGGCTTCCATAACACTTCACCAGTGCCACAGACGGATCGCCTGCATGCCACATCGTATTGCTGCAGTAATTCATGCAAAGGAAGCCCCGACCAAGTATTGACTGCTATACATGTTCATACTTTTGAGTAGCCTAACCTTTCTGTGTTAAAAATCTTATTTTTTTTAATTTTTTTATTTTTTTTATTAATCTCAAGTGATAGTCTAATTTTTTGAGATATTGAATTTTGGGTTTTAGCTAGCTGTAAGCCATAATCAAAATTAAAGGAAATAAACACTTGAAATATATCAGTCTGTAATAAATCTGTATAATATATGAGTTTCACTTTTTGAATTGAATTACAGAAATAAATCAACTTTTTGATGATATTCTAATTTATTGAGATGCACCTGTACTTGTGAACTATAAAAATGACCTAAATGACCAAAGAACCTGGTGTAGTTGATTTTGTAGTCAGCCACGTCATCAACAGGGACCCGCTGCCGTCTCTGCGATGGCGTCTCCAGCTGCCAGAAATTAATCTGGTTGAGGAACATCTTGGCCAGTTCCACAATGGTCTGTCGCTCTTTAGATGGGAGGTGACTGAACTTGTACTGAACAAAGTTATTCACCCCCTAGAACACAAACCGACATGAGAGGGGTGATACAGCTCTACAGTCACTCCGACACTACAGTGTATCTACAGGCAGCACATACAGTATACTCACACAGGTCTGTGGCATTTACCTGCTCGATGCTGGGTTTCTCGAATGGTGGGCTCTCCAAAGCCTCCACCACAGGCCTCCCCATTTGCAGGATGGATTTTCTTAGCAGCTGAAAAAAATTTAAGATGTATTTCAGGGTTTATCTGGTTGTGATGTTTTCCACATACACAGCACATCCATCTAAACCTACATACTGTCCCTTTCAACGTTTAAAAAACAACATTATTTCTTTTATCTAGAAATAAAATTCACCTTAAACAAGGAGAAGTAGACTTGCTTAGTGTCGGCGTCCTCCTCTTTGTGGACACACGTGTAGAGATACTCCACATCCAGCACAATACCCAGTAACCTGTTCATCTCATCTTCGGATACGTTCTCCAGATGCGTTACATGATCTCCTGGCCAATAACAGAGAGACATAAGACAATACCCGCTTCAGAAACATCCATTCCATTCAAATGTAAGCGGAATTCAGTTCTACGTCATGTTTACAGCACTGTGCGCAAGTCTTTTACCTAAAGGGTGGCTGCAGCTCCTGCAAGGCTCCAGCAGATTCACAGAGTTTGGTTGTTCAGCCCTTGGTGGGGTTGGAGGTGGAGGAGTAGGAGGTGGATTTTGGCTCTTCCAACCATTACACTTACACGCTCCTTCACCCTGTGAGAGGAAACTATTACATCAGCTTACAGGAGACTCGTGCACTCGGCTGGATTTTGCTAGACTCCATTAGTTCTGTTCTAATGTTCTGTTCGAAATCGTTAAAAATAATATATAACCAGTCCACACACAACCGAAGGAAAATGGTTTGGTCTTGACTCTTAAATAAGAAAAGGCCAAAGCCATTAGGGTCATAGTTTGGAAAAAAAGGAAAAATATAAATAGTATGAATAGTATAAATAGTATGTACTGTAACAGCTAATTCTGTTATTATAAATTCTACTATTTACTATTATAAATATTATGTATGTTGTAAAATAGGTGAGTATAACACTTACGTTAATTTATCATTTTATGTATACAATTATAAATAAAATAGTTATTATTATTTGCTACTCAGTTGGTTTACATTAAGTTTTGTAGTGAAATTCATCACACTGTATCTATCAGTTACTGCAGCCTGAGTTGCTTGATTTTTTTTTATTTCACCTTAACATGAAATTAAGAAATGAAATATAAAATTATATCCAATGTTATGTAAGCTAGCGACACAGCAAAGTAAATTAACGTAAGTGTTATACTCACCTATTTTACAACATACATAATATTTATAATAGTAAATAGTAGAATTTATAATAACAGAATTAGCTGTTACAGTACATACTATTTATACTATTCATACTATTTATATTTTTCCTTTTTTTCCAAACTATGACCCTAATGGCTTTGGCCTTTTCTTATTTAAGAGTCAAGACCAAACCATTTTCCTTCGGTTGTGTGTGGACTGGTTATATATTATTTTTAACGATTTCGAACAGAACATTAGAACAGAACTAATGGAGTCTAGCAAAATCCAGCCGAGTGCACGAGTCTCCTGTAAGCTGATGTAATAGTTTCCTCTCACAGGGTGAAGGAGCGTGTAAGTGTAATGGTTGGAAGAGCCAAAATCCACCTCCTACTCCTCCACCTCCAACCCCACCAAGGGCTGAACAACCAAACTCTGTGAATCTGCTGGAGCCTTGCAGGAGCTGCAGCCACCCTTTAGGTAAAAGACTTGCGCACAGTGCTGTAAACATGACGTAGAACTGAATTCCGCTTACATTTGAATGGAATGGATGTTTCTGAAGCGGGTATTGTCTTATGTCTCTCTGTTATTGGCCAGGAGATCATGTAACGCATCTGGAGAACGTATCCGAAGATGAGATGAACAGGTTACTGGGTATTGTGCTGGATGTGGAGTATCTCTACACGTGTGTCCACAAAGAGGAGGACGCCGACACTAAGCAAGTCTACTTCTCCTTGTTTAAGGTGAATTTTATTTCTAGATAAAAGAAATAATGTTGTTTTTTAAACGTTGAAAGGGACAGTATGTAGGTTTAGATGGATGTGCTGTGTATGTGGAAAACATCACAACCAGATAAACCCTGAAATACATCTTAAATTTTTTTCAGCTGCTAAGAAAATCCATCCTGCAAATGGGGAGGCCTGTGGTGGAGGCTTTGGAGAGCCCACCATTCGAGAAACCCAGCATCGAGCAGGTAAATGCCACAGACCTGTGTGAGTATACTGTATGTGCTGCCTGTAGATACACTGTAGTGTCGGAGTGACTGTAGAGCTGTATCACCCCTCTCATGTCGGTTTGTGTTCTAGGGGGTGAATAACTTTGTTCAGTACAAGTTCAGTCACCTCCCATCTAAAGAGCGACAGACCATTGTGGAACTGGCCAAGATGTTCCTCAACCAGATTAATTTCTGGCAGCTGGAGACGCCATCGCAGAGACGGCAGCGGGTCCCTGTTGATGACGTGGCTGACTACAAAATCAACTACACCAGGTTCTTTGGTCATTTAGGTCATTTTTATAGTTCACAAGTACAGGTGCATCTCAATAAATTAGAATATCATCAAAAAGTTGATTTATTTCTGTAATTCAATTCAAAAAGTGAAACTCATATATTATACAGATTTATTACAGACTGATATATTTCAAGTGTTTATTTCCTTTAATTTTGATTATGGCTTACAGCTAGCTAAAACCCAAAATTCAATATCTCAAAAAATTAGACTATCACTTGAGATTAATAAAAAAAATAAAAAAATTAAAAAAAATAAGATTTTTAACACAGAAAGGTTAGGCTACTCAAAAGTATGAACATGTATAGCAGTCAATACTTGGTCGGGGCTTCCTTTGCATGAATTACTGCAGCAATACGATGTGGCATGCAGGCGATCCGTCTGTGGCACTGGTGAAGTGTTATGGAAGCCCTGGTTGCTCTGATAGAGGCCTTCAGCTCTTCTGCGTTGTTGGGTCTGGTGTCTTGCATCTTCCTTATCACGGTAAACCCCATAGATTCTTTATGGGGTTTAGGTCGGGCGGGTTTGCTGGCCAGTCAAGCACAGGGATACCATGGTACTTAAACCAGGTCTTAGTACTTTTGGCAGTGTGGGTAAGTCCTGTTGGAAAATGAAATCAGCATCTCCATAAAGCTGGTCAGCAGGGGGAAGCATGAAGTGCTCTTAAACTTCCTGGTAGGCGGCTGCGCTGACCTGGAACTTGATAAAACACAACGGACCAACACCAGCAGGTGACAGGGCTCCCCAAACCACTACTGACCGTGCAAACTTTACACTGGACCTCAAGCAACTTGGATTTTGTGCCTCTCCTTTCTTCCTCCAGACACAGGGACCTTGATTTCCAAATAAAATGTAAAATTTATTTCATCTGAAAAGAGGACTTTGGCCCACTGAGCAACAGTCCAATCCTGTTTGTCCATAAGTAAGACGCCTCTGACGTTGTCTCTGGTTCAAGATTGACACAAGGAATGCGACAGTTGTAGCCCATGTCCTGGATACGTCTGTGTGTGGTGGCTCTTAAAGCACCACTCCAGCTGCTGTCCACTCCTGTTGAATCTCCCCAAAATTCTTGATAGGTCTTCGTTTCACAATCCATTTAAGGCTGCGGTTATTCCTGTTGCTTGTGCACCTTTTTCGACCACATTTTTGCCTTCCATTCAACTTTCCATTAATGTGCTTGGATGCAGCACACTGTGAACAGCCAGCTTCTTTAGCAATGACCTTTTGTGGCCCACTGAACCAGACTGAGAAACCTTTGCGGGTGTTTTGAGGTAATTAGCTGATTAGAGTGTGACACTATGAGTCTCCAACTTTTTCACAATATTCTAATTTTTTTGAGATACTGAATTTTGGGTTTTCATTAGCTGTAGGCCCTAATCATCAAAATTAAAGGAAATAAACACTTGAAATATATCAGTCTATGTGTAATGAATCTATATAATATATGAGTTTCACTTTTTGAATTAAAGTACGCAAATAAATAAACTTTTCAATGATATTCTAATTTATTGAGATGCACCAATAAATAGAGAACTTCTACTTCTACTTACATTTACATTTAGGCATTTGGCAGAAGCTCTTATCCAGAGCGACTTACAAAAAGTGCTTTAATGTTTACATCATTGTTTACTTAGTACTTATACTAGTGGCCTAAACTAAACTGGCCAGAGCACAAGGAATGAGTGTCTATGTTGGAGGCTGAAATGGCTCTGGAAGCTAAATAGTTTGACCTAGCATGCTAATTCAACTGGTAGCCTCATTCTCAGCATGGAATATGATTCCCAAAATTACCCCTTTCCTTTCAACTTTGAAGACATTTCTAACCATATTGTTAAGCTCTGTCCTACCATGGCTGTTTTTAGTGTGCTACATTAACTGGTTTTAAATGAGACTTTAGCGGTAGCGTATGTCACACTCCTAACTAAGCGTCTTATTTACGTATGTTACAGTGATAAAATTTGGCTATACCTGATGTATGTATTAACACATGATGCCTCACTGTTGTTACAGGTGGCTGTGCTACTGTAACGTGCCGCAGTTCTGCGACAGTCTCCCGCGTTACGAGGCTACGCAGATCTTCGGCCGCATCCTGCTGCGTTCCGTCTTCACCATCATGAGGAAACAGCTGCTGGAGCAGGCCAGGCAGGAGAAAGACAAACTCCCTCCTGAGAAACGAACACTCATCCTCACACACTTCCCCAAGTGAGGACTTGCCCGACCACGCGTACCATCTTCACATAACTTGTGAAAGTGTTTGCTGATGTATTGTGTGTGTGTCTGTGTGTGTTTAGGTTCCTGTCTATGTTGGAGGAGGAGGTGTACAGCCCCAATTCTCCTATCTGGAATGAAGACCCAATGGGTGTTGCATCAGGTGGACATATCCCTAGAGGTAATTTAATTAAAAAAAATAATGTCCTAGGAATGTATGAAGAGGCTCCCGAGTGGACTGATAGAAAATTGTTCGCTCTATCATTTGATAGTCCAAAAGAGCAAAATTGGCATTGCTCTCAGGGAGGGAGGTGCAGCGTTTTCTCTCTCTCTCTGTCCCGCGTCCATCACACTGGACATGGATGAACAGCTCTTTTCTCTGAGTGTATTACACCATCCCCTGTTTATTTTTAGCTTTTCCCCAATTCTTTGTGAACTCTAGATTTCAGGAGATTAGCAAGCTTTGAAATATGCCAGCCAGCCCCTCAAGCACCAGCAACCATTTTTGGTTGTGTATAGTACATGTATACACCAATCAGCCACAATATTATAACCACCACTTAATATTGAGTAGGTCCTCCTTTTTGTCACCGAAGCAGCTCTAGCCGATCGAGGCCTTCACTCCACTAGGTGTCTGTGTGTGGTATCTGGCACCAAGTCGTGGATTCATGAGAAGGCCACCTTCTTCCATTGCTCCGTGGTCCAGTTCTGGCATTCACAAATCCAGTGTAGGAGCTTTTTGCAGTGGACCTGGGGCAGCATGGGCACCATGACCGGTCTGCATCTATGCAGCTGTAGACACAACAAACTGCGATGCGTTGTGTGTGACTTTTTACTTTCAGAACAAACATTCACTTTTTCAGCAGTTAAGAACTATTTTAGCTCTTCGCTTTCGTCGGTTCACTGGTTTTCCTGCCAGTGGTCCAAGGAACACCCCACAAGAAGATGCAGTTTTGGAGTTGCTCTAACCCAGTCATCTAAACTTCACAATTTGGCCCTTGTTAAGTCCAGGTCGCTCCAATTCCTACACTTGCCCATTTTTTTCTGCTTTCAACACATCAACTTCATGGACAAAATCTTTACTTGCTGCTTAATATATCCCACCCACTTCCAGGTGCTATCATAACGAGATAATCAGTGTTATGCACTTCACCTGTCAGTGGTCATAATCTCGAGGCTGAGTTCAGTATATATTATCTGACAAGCTCTTGGTCGTGTATATGGATTATTTTATACACTGCACTGCGGCCACAGGTTTGTCAGTTCAAACAAACCTGAGTGTTTTAAATATTTTAAAATATTTCTACGTTAGCCTTTATGGCGAGATTAGGTAAGATTTTACCCTTTTTTGTCTGTTCTTCTGTTCCTGTTCCTCATGTTTTCTTTCTGATTGGTTTAGTGATCAGTGCGCCCCAGGTGGCCAGGCAACTCTACTGCACCACTACGTCCTCTCCGGTGGGGCTGACAGGAACAGGCAGTGTGAGTCCCGCACGCAAACCTGCATCAGCTCTGGAACCTAGCCCAGGTACAATGTTAGTCAGCTGACACAAAATTAATGCTGAAGCTTTTAACAGTTACGTTCGGTTATTTTTTTACTTAATGTAAGACACAGCTATGAATAATTACGCCAATAGCCAAAGAATATATTTTAGAACTCGTATTTTTATTAAATTATTTAAGGTAAGGTCTTCATAAATATGGGATTAAGGTATAGTGCTTCCACTTGTCCACACGCCCCTGCTGTCATGAACACCCCAGTATTTCAACATCTATCATGGGGTTATTTGTAAATATTGTTTATAATGATTACAATAAGGATATTAATGGATTGTGATAACAAATATGACTATTACTATCTATTACTATGAAATATAAAGAAATTGTCAGGTTTAGCTGCTATGTTTTTGCACCGACTCAAATATCTGTGTGTGTGCCTGTGTGAAGGTGGAGAGAAGCGAAAGTCCTCTGAACCACTGTCCCATGACGACACTAAAAAAGCACGTGTCATGGGTGACATTCCCATGGAGCTGGTTAATGAAGTCATGTCCACCATCACAGACCCTGCTGCCATGCTTGGACCAGAGGTACACAGCCTGTGGGTTTTGTCCTGGAAAGTTGGAGAGAAACAAACCGTGAACTGTGTCTTTTGTTGAGGATGGATTAACTAAATGACTACAGATTTAAGAATTCAGCTTAAAAATCAACCTGTTTCTTACCCTCCTGTCACTTTCCTCTGTCCTGTTTCTCAGACCAACCTTCTCTCAGCTCATTCTGCACGAGATGAGGCTGCGCGGTTGGAGGAGCGACGAGGCGTGATAGAGTTTCATGTCATTGGTAACTCTCTCAACCAAAAGCCTAACAAGAAGATTCTGATGTGGCTGGTGGGCCTTCAGAATGTTTTCTCTCACCAGCTGCCCCGAATGCCCAAAGAGTACATCACACGCCTCGTCTTTGACCCGTAGGTGTCCTAACCATTGCATGTTATCATCAAGACAGTTCTCCAATCACACATGGGTCACATTATACTGTACTGTACAAAAGACTTGAGCCCCCACTCGTTTCTTCACATTAAATGAAATTAAGTGATGTAGATTAAATGTAAGAAATGGGGAAAATGATTTAATGTGACAGGTGTCAAAGTGCCTAAAGATACAATTTTTAAAAACTGGTTGTTTATGTAACAGCCTCAACAGCAACCTCATTTCCTCTCTCGTCTGTTCCAACCACTCAGCATTCAGCATCACCAGTAAACTAATCACTGACCTGATCATCTGTCATCATCTGCACCTGTTTCTCACTGGTTCATGGTTAGATGTTTTTTAATGCTTGAATGATTCACAGGTCACTGTGTGGCTTAACATACAAAACCATTCCTCTGAAACTGTTTATGTACAGGGACTGGACTGAAAATGAGAGAGGTCTTTCAGGAATCCTGAAGAACTATTCATTATGACTACATTAAAAAAAAAAAAAGAAAATCGGGCTCTTTGGAAGGAAAATATAAAGAAATGAAAGGGGTCAAGACTTATGAACAGTACTTTAGATGAAATGTTTTGGTAACATAACTTTGGCCTAATTTAAAATAAACTAGGACCCGTGTTTGTGATCTGCATTCTAACTATAGTCATGTCCATGTTGTTGCAAACCATATAGCCAAACATACATACACCCCTGACCATCACACCCCAATATTTGTGGTTCTTTTCCAAGCACACAGTTGTACAGAATGTCTCTGTGTGCTGTAGTGTTACAGTTTCCCTTCAGTTTCCCCTCAGTGGAACTTAAAGGAACTAACCAACCCCAAACCACCTTGACATCCCGACACCAGCGCTTGAGCTCACTAATGCTCTTGTGGAATGTGTGAATGCAAACAAATCCACACAGCCACACACCAACATCTAGTGGAAAGCCTTCTCTAAAGAGTGGAGCGAATTATAACAGCAAACACTGGGGAATGAATCAGGAATGAGATGTTCAACATGGACATATGGATGGTGATCAGGGGTGTACAGATGTTTGGACAAATGGTGCGCAAAAAAAACTACTTGTGTTGAGACTGGAGTCTTGCTTTTCTTACCTTATCTTGGCAACACAGTTCTTATACGTATGTTCCTAATCTTTGTTGTGAAATAGTACATAATTATTTTAATACATTTAATTACTATCACAAACTCATATGTACGTACAATATCCAGTAAAAAAAAAGTTACCATTTATTTTTAACTACACAAATAGTTAAGCGCCGTCAATTAGATAATTACTGCAGTAATTAATGTGGTTCAGTTGGAAGCATGGTATTTAACCACCAGGGAGATTGATGAAACTACCAAAACTGGGTTAAGTACTGTAACATGCGTTACTAAATCATGGAAGGAGAGAGCTGAAACATAATTTTCAAGGAAGAAATCTTCATTCTTCTTTGTCTTTCGGGTGTTCCTTGTCAGTGGTCGCCACAGCGAATCATCTGCCTCCATCTCACCCTGTCCTCTGCATCCTCTTCTCTCACACCAACTAACTTCATGTCCTCTTTCACTACATTCATAAATCTTCTCTTTGGTCTTGCCCTAGACCTCCTGTCTGTCAGTTCCAACCTCAGCATCCTTCTACTAATATGCTCACTTTTATGTGAGCGCAATATGCTTATGATCTTTCCTCTGAACATGTCCAAACCACCTCGATCTGGCCTCTCCAGCTTTATCTCCCAAACATCTAACATGGGTTGTCCCTCTGATGGACTCCTTCTTGATCCTGTCCATTCTGTGTCTTTTCTTCAGTGCTACTGTCTCTAAGCCATAGAGCATTGCTGGTCTCACCACTGTCCTGAACACCTTTTCCTTCATTCTCGCTGATACTTTTCTATCACACAACACACCTGACACTTTTCTTCACCCATTCCAACCTGCATGTACACACCTCTTCACCTCATTTCCATGAATGTGGTCAATAAACATCCATTGTTTTATATAGTGAAATTATAACAGTGACCTGAATGCACTGAAAGACCAGGTTTACCCATTAATGAATTTTTTCTTCCCTGATGGCATGGGCATCAAGATGATAGTGTCAGGATTCATCGATTGTGTAACAGTGGGTGAGAGAGTTTAGGAGTGGTTTACGCTGCCTCTAACTTTCCTGTCATCAATACAAGGTCTCAGAGAGAAATTACTGCAACTCTGTATGGAAGTAAATAAATATTTTTTTGATAATCTTGAGCAAGTGACATTGCTCAAGATTATAAAAAAAAATCCACAGCCATAATCAAAGAAAAAGGCGTTCCAGTGAAATATTAGTGTGTGACTTATGTATTTTGACCAGCCAGTGTACACTGTCAGATTCAAATACTGTAGTACATAAAATTTAGTAATGATCTAAGGTATTAAAACGTTGGGTTGCACCTACCCAACCTCAGTGTCTTGATGTCATAATGCTTCACTATTCTGAGCAGGTTTTCTCTGAAATGAAAGTTAAATAAGTTAATAGTTATCAGTTATCGGCTTGATAAAGAGGTCATAACTACAAACAGTGAGCACAGACATTATTTATAGTTTCTGACTGAGCTGATGAACATCTACTTCCTCTGCGCGCAGAAAACACAAGACGCTGTCTCTGATCAAAGATGGCCGTGTGATTGGTGGGATCTGCTTCCGGATGTTTCCTTCTCAGGGCTTCACAGAAATAGTGTTTTGTGCTGTAACGTCCAACGAGCAGGTCAAGGTGAGAAGAACTTGATGTAGTTTTGTATTTATATTCAATCATAACAGTTTCTGCATATCTGTGTATGTCTCGTGTGTCTCCGGTTTGTGTCAGGGTTACGGGACACACCTAATGAACCACCTAAAAGAGTATCACATCAAACACGAGATCCTTAACTTCCTCACGTATGCTGATGAGTACGCCATCGGCTACTTCAAAAAGCAGGTGAGCGAGTCGTCTGTGGTGATTCGTTTCAGAAACCATGCCTGAATTTATGATAAGCATGAGCACCAACACCCTTTATACAAATAGTGATACGGTTGTGTTAGTGTTTACCCTTCGGCAGCACATTGCACTGGCGTTCTTCAGTGTCATCTCATGAGTTTAAGGTTGCGGTGTAAGCAGGGATTGGACAGAAGGATGGACAGAGTGCTGGTGTCTGTGCTGCTACTTCTGGTCGATTAAAAAGCACACAGCATGTTCCATTCAGTTTGTTCCTCCGTAATTCCAGTGAAATAAAGTGACTCAGACTCAGAAGTGAAAGTTTATACGTCATAAGGGATCAATTATATAACATGTTATAACACAGCGTAAAGCTGAAGGGCAAAACTGCAAGTTTTTTTGAGAGACGTACTTCATTTAGTGAAACCCACACAATACATCTAACTGCGTGGCCATGCAACACACCGAACCATTACTTTTGCTTGCTGTATCTATTCTGTTACAAAGATCAGTATTTGGGGATTGGGGGAGCCTTGGGTGCCCATGATTTCATGATCATGTGACCAGTTTACTGGGATATAATTGATAATTAATGTATTAATGCTGTATATATACAGTATATATACAGTATATGTTTATTTTTTAGTCTTTCCCCATGAATAAATCCTGGTGCAATAATAGAAACAAACCTCCCATAAGAGGCCGACTTGAGAAATCCTAATGACCTGTTTAATGACACGTTCCTTTCTTTCCATTTTAGGGATTCTCCAAAGATATTAAGGTCCCCAAAGCCAAGTATGTGGGCTACATTAAAGACTATGAAGGAGCTACACTCATGGGCTGCGAACTCAACCCCAGCATACCATATACAGAGTTCTCTGTCATCATTAAGAAACAGAAAGAGGTGTGTGTGTGCTAGTGGTGTATGAAGCACTGACCTGTTTTATTGCACTCCTTATGCTTCAGTATGGTTAGCATTGTTGTTAGGCTGCTGGCTTCATTCAGTTCAGGTTTGAAGTAACTGTGCAGGTCCTATTCATTTCCAAGATGATGAACTTGTACAGCTTTCTTCTTCCTTGTATTATTTAAAGAATCTAAATCTAGAATTTCTAGGAATAGTTTGAACTTGAGGCTTCACCATTAAACAGGTAATAACAGGTAAATAAGTTCCATCCAACAGATTTAAAATAAATAAAACTATCCGAAATGACCCTGTTGATCACAAGGTCATATTTATTAAGTTATGTTTTTTAAGAAAGTTAAATTATTATTATTATTATTAGTAGTAGTAGTAGTAGTAGTATTTCTTATGCCACTCTTGAGCTCTTTTGATGTATCACACTTTCGGATCATATGTTGCTGATATACAAGGATTAGCTATGGATCACTCATTTTTTTGCAGTTCTTCCATCCCTCTTTTTTCCTTTTTTTTACTTGTTTATTTCAACCACAGAGTTTTTCACAAATGCTGACTGAAAGATTATGTAGCACTTCATGCTCTCTACATTTATTTCAGCCACACCATTCAGATTACATATCTGGCTATTTATCAGTTATCAGTCATATTACTGTATCACACTGTACATGTGATACAGTGGTTAGCATTGCTGCCTTCTGAACAGGTGATCCGGGTTTGACTCCCATGCAGTGCAGAAGAGGAAATACAGCATCCTTTGCTGCAGTTAAGCAGACAGACTTCGCCCTTATTTTTTGGAAAACGCATCTTGTGTTTATTCTTATTATCCAATATCACCTACTCGAGTATGGGTTTCCTTTGAGTTTGGTTTCTCTTAAGGTTTTTTTCCTCATGTTGTCTCAGGCAGGTTTTCCACACATTACGACTTCATTTAAACTTTATATCCAGAATTATTTTTTTTTCTGTAACGCTGCTTTGTTCATTGTTAAAAGCGCAATACAGATCAAATTGAGTTGAAGTTGGCCTCTTGAGCAGGGTTATCATATTTCACATATTCACATGTATTGCAGGTATACTGTATAATGCAAATCATAAATGTGCACCAGTCCAAACTGTTTCTTCAGGAAAGAATGAGAAATAGAAGATACAGGTAGTCCCCAGCTTACGTATGGGTTTCGTTCTAGGAGCACGTTCGTAAGTCGGATTTGTTCGTAAATCTGACAAAGTGAGTCTTAAACGCCTTTAACACGAATATACAATGTAAAGCATACCAATCCACTTGACTATATCTCTGTCCCCTTTCTCCACACAAAAACTATAACCGTGCCTAAAGAGTAGTTAATCTTACAAAAAGCACATTCTCAACTCGAATGTTTGTAAGTCGGGATTACTTGAAAAGTGTTTTTTTTTTTTTTTTAGTTGTAGTTGGGGTCGGGATTTTGACTGTCTTAAGTGTTCATGGAAATCTTAAAAAAACACGGACTGCTTCACTGTTAGTATTTTTATTAGTTGTATATTATGTGTCCATCTGTTTGCTGAAATAAAATGCACTACTGCCCTTACATGCCCTGCTATGGTTCCTCTCTTTTTACTTTAACAGATCATTAAGAAGCTGATCGAGAGGAAGCAGGCGCAGATACACAAGGTGTATCCTGGTCTATCCTGTTTTAAGGAGGGTGTTCGCCAGATTCCCATCGAAAGCATTCCAGGCATACGTATGTCATACCTCTGTTACGGGGTGTAAACCTAGTGTATACACTTCATGTTCTGGTTTGATGAAGTTTTCATTTCTTCGTAGGTGAGACGGGCTGGAAACCTTTGGGGAAAAGGTAAGAGTCGAAAAAGTTTCTTCAAAAGATACCTTAATAAAAACCTTAAAATCTCCTTTCCAATATTCAAATGCAAAAAAATCACTGATGAATATTCAGGTAAAAATCAATAGGCAATGTCCCACTTTACTTATATTCACCCTGATATAATAAATACATGTTTTTTAAATTTCATATAAAAATAATTTAATAGTAAATTAAAAAACATTTCATCATTTGTAGGTACAAATACAAACCGGATTCCAAAAAAGTTGGGACACTATACAAATCGTGAATAAAAACTGAATGCAATGATGTGGAGG
>JAOVVA010000012.1:9252886-9274033 GCA_028565275.1 Leiocassis micropogon
GAAGAATGGTGTCATTCAGAATGAGACCGTGGTGACGGTCATCGTTCGGTCTCATAGATCCATAGTTATGGACATAACTTACGATTTCTAACTAAGGTTTTGGACTTCTCTGTGTTCAAGTTGAACCTTTTGTATATACTTAAGCTTAAGCAAAGTGTTATGGTGAAGTGGTATGTTTGTGTGCAGTCTTCCTCCACTCTTATGACTTTGCTCAGGTTTGTTGAGAGTGAAATGACTGACTGCTTTATGTCCCAGGGAGGCCTCATGTCTTTGTTTCATTCTGGTGCCCCATTTTAATTATGCTCTCATAGCTAGTCTTACCAGAGCACTTTTCACAATATAAACTCTCTTTTATCACTACCATACACAAGCATACCTAATATTTAGGACTTTAAATATACAAGATGTTTTATACAAGATTTAAAATTAACACAATAATGATGCTCATGCTCAAGTTGCTTTTAACACACTTCGTTATCCATTTAAATACTGTATAAAGTATATGATTTCCTAACACAGCCAACTAATCACTAGTTGCTCACTGGGTGATGAAATTTAATTTAAGAAATCAGTTTGCCTAAAAATGCCTAAAATGTAGACTCATCATGAGTTTCATCATGAGAGTTTTATATCAAATGGACACAACTACAGGGATATCAAAGAAATCAATCACAAAGTCTTATGAAGATACATTTATTCTTAACATGTGGAACATATAGTATAAAGATTTCATACTGAATAAATTATATTCATTAAGCCAAAAAACATCAAGGTTTTTAGCTACATTGAAATACAAATGTGCAGAATCCATAGCACTTTGGGGTAAGGAATGATTTCTTTAGAAATTGCCTAGATTTGGTTGAACGTCAAGCTCACTTAGAGCCACAGACCTTAGATGCATCGTATTTCTCCACACGTGAACTAACGTGTTCAGGATGACCATCAATAGGGAAAAATCCATGTTCAAGATGTATGTGAAGGAAGGGAATTAAATAAACACATGGCAATGCGCAGTGAAGAGATCTTGAGTGTAACCTTTAATTAATCAAAGATATAAAAATTGTGAAGAGCGCAATAAGGTGAGAGAGAGAGAGAGAGAGAGAGAGAGCAAAGCGTATTGTACATCATTATTTACATTGCAGCCTGGACTGCATCTGAAGCTCAAGACCAGTCCTAAGAGGTGATTTCTTTGAGGGTCAAGTCATACAATCAAGGGATAAAGAGGTCGGGGTGTTGTACACGATACTTTGGGGGGAATGTCTTTATCCCCGCTCTCTAAATAAGAACGAAATCATTTTAAAAACTACAGTTTTTGCTGCCAATTCAGCATCATCTCAGTGTGAAACAGTATTATTAATATTACAGTATGTTTACAGCTCATCACTTTAAGGTGTACGGTACAAAAAAGTCATACAATCCACTGTACAGGCCTTCCATTTACAGATGTCTGTTCACAGCCAATGACCTGGTCCCTGGGCTCAGTGTATACATCATCCATGTTACAATTAAAGCACAAATAAGAGTCTGAAAGTGTATAGCTTCTAAACGAAGGTATCTGCCAACCCAGTAAACCATAAGGACCACTGAGCACCTTTATTCCCCAAATTCACTGTAAATGTGACAGCAACTTTGGTTAGTTTTCTTTCTTTATTATTTTTTAAACTATGTTTCATTTAATTAAAAAAAAAGCCTTTCAAAATCTCCCAAGGTCATAAGTAATGTATCCACATTAGTTTCTCTTCATTTTATTTCTGTGTAAAATCCACTTTGTGAAATCCTTCCTTTAGAAAGAAGCAGAAGTAGAAATAGCCATCAGTGGAATTTGAGGTGATTTTTGCATAAATTAAAAAAGGACAGTCAGTTTTTGCTGTTACGCTTCTCCATTTAAACAGATTTGAAGGGAGAAGGAGAACAAAGCGCTCAGCCCCACAGCTGTCATGACTGGCCAATTAGAAACAGTACATCACAGATGACGTGGGACACTCCTGAGTTCAGAAGGGGGGATACAGAGACATCCAGTAGTCGTGACTCGTACAACATAAACTCGGAGCGGTTCTCCTCTACTTTGGCGAGGGCATGCAGGGCACGGGCAGCCCGCTGCATCATGTCCACACTAGTGGGTTCAAAGTGGGGTCCCTGCATATGTAACAGTGAAGCCTGGCTTTGTTGGAATTGTGTGGCTGCTAGACTGTCCTCCAGAAACCCCAGGAGATTCCCTATACTGCCTTTCTGCACAGCGATGGCCCGAGCTGCCTGGCTGTCACCCTGGGCCAGGTTGGCTAACAGCACCACTGCCATCTCCCGGCATACGGGTATCTTACGGTCACCAATTAAGCGTACCAGTGAACTGTAGAATTTCTCCAGGCGACTGAAGGGTGGCGTTGCCAGAATGAGGTCAACATTATTGTCCTGGATGCTGAGCTTGCTAAGGGTCTCAAGAACCATTCTCTGAGGGGAAACCGATCCATTAAGGCCCAGTGTAGGGAAAGGATCAATGGCTTCTGCTGAGGGGCAGACAGCCCAGTGAAGAAGACCATCCAGCAGTGGCAGGCAGATACTCTCAGGGTACATGGACAGGTCCAGCTGGCCCGAGATGTTAGCTAACGTGACAAGACAGTTTTCTCGCAGAACCTCCAGACAGTCCCACCACCATTCGTCTTGCTCACAGCTGACTCCTTCATCCTCCTCTTCCTCTTTCTCATAAGTGACAGGAGCCTCTTTGCGCTCGGGATGCCGGTGGTGCAGGAGCACCACACGGCCCAGTAAAAGCAGCAGGCCTGGGTGTTTGGACATTTCGCTGTCGTTCCCAGGGATGAAGGAGAGACTGCGGACAATGTTGGAGACACATATGCAGCGGCGAGCTAGTGCATCCTGCCAGCCTGATAACGTGCACAATGGGGACTCGTCCTTGCTATGTGGCTCATCCTCAAGGATTTTAATGTTGCTGTTCTGTGATGGGTCAATTCCAAACAGGAACTTATCTTTCTTGGTCTCCTCCTTTTTCTCCCGGCCATTCCTTACAGATTCTTCGGCCACTGATGTCAACCAGCCAGACTGTACATCTCCTGCAGTGTCCATAGTGGTAGCAGATGCACTGGCAATATCTAAGCTGTTCTCTCTCTCCAATGCTTGGCCTGAGGAAGCCTGAGACTCTGACTGTTGCTTATTTTGCTGTTCTGGTTTGCTTCTTTTATTTTTGTTTCGGTTTTCAGTAACCTGGTCTACTGTATTTACAGGCACCGGTTTATGAGGTTTAAGCAGCTCCATCTTGCTCTCGAAGCGAGTTTGGATATGTTCCGTGGTGTCGCCTCCACCAACACTCCAGTGAATCAGTCCACTGTCAAAAGTCTGTCGCCGGCCCAATTTGCCGGTCCGACCAATGACAAATGGG
Organism: Leiocassis micropogon; assembly: GCA_028565275.1. NCBI lineage: Eukaryota > Metazoa > Chordata > Actinopteri > Siluriformes > Bagridae > Leiocassis > Leiocassis micropogon. Next base: position 9,256,278 of record JAOVVA010000012.1, read on the forward strand.
TCTTTCTTCCACATTACCTTAATGGGAAGCTTGTCAAATTTGCTTGCCTGTTTAAGCTTATCTTGTACTGCACTACTGTTCTGTAAAGTAGTAGTTATCTCACGGGTTTTAGATGAAGAAATTTCCAGAAACTTCCCTTCTTCAGACTTTTCACTGGATTTTTGGTCATGAATATGATCATCCTTCTCATGCTTGATTTGGATCTGTGGCATGTGTTGGCAATTTTTCTCCTCTTTGTCCTCTTCCTCATCCATCTGCCATCCATCTGGAATTTCATCATCAGACATATCAGTGTCTGGAGCATCTGGGTCAATCAGTGTTCGCTGCCCTGGATCTCCGACCTCATATTCTTTTAAAATGCCAAAAATTTCAATGATGCATTTACGAAAGTACTCCACAATCAGTTCAAGGAAGCCAGGAAGCTGCAAGAAAATAAAGCACGATCAGGCTAAAAATCAAACACTCTTTTTCTGCTTTTCATCTTGTGGCAATTTTATCCATATTCCTATGTTCAGTTTATCAGAAGTGCTTCAGATATCTCACCTGACACAGACTGAAGGTGGAAATGCTATTATCATCATAAAGAAGTATACTGATGGTGTCCAAGGCCCAAGTGCTCTCTGCCAGCAATCCTGATTTGAGGGACATCATGACTCTCCACGCTTCTGGTGTTCCTATATAAAAAAAATTTAAATAAAATAAAATATAATAAAAACATGCACAAAAACCAAGATCAAGCAGCTGATCTACACATTTTATTCCTTAGTAAAATGTTCAGATGTTTACACAGCTTCTTACCAATATCTTTCGTCGTTAGTCGGCGACGTGGTTTGAGGATGGGCTGGGTCGCCTCCACGGACCCTGGAGGAAAGGCTACATCTCTCCTCATCATGGGAGGCTGTACTGGTGGTGGGGCTATGTTTGACGCTGGGACTACAGGTCCAGGTTTCTGAATCTTTATCCCAGTTTGCATGTAAGGGGACTTGCTGGGTGACGTACTGTTCCCCATGCTTCTTGGCATGGGTGCTGGACTTGATACTTGTGGAATGTGATTTTGTGAAGCCTGAAAATTGGACTGTAGTGGTCTAGACATGGGTGGGCCAGAACTACCAGGTCCATAAGGAGGCTGTCTCTGGTTTACATGACCCGGCCATGAACCTTCATGATTCATTCGCTGGTCTGAAGGTAACATATCTTCAGAACGATTCATGGCATGATACCCTGGACCTTGTGTGGGAACTGCAGGAGGACCCTGACGATTGGGATAGTTGGGATAGGTCATGTCATTTCTTCCTTGCCACATGGGACCTTGGGGCCCATCAGGGACAGACGGCAAGGGACTGCCCATCATCTGCGGTGGCACTGAGGACTGAGAGTTAGAGCCTCCAGCGTTAGGTCCCCTGTCCCGTCCAAAACCAAAAGGGAACTGACTTTGTGGACCAGGTGGACGTCGATCTGTGCCAGGGTAGGCATTATACTGGTTGTACATGTCTTGTTGGGGTTGGGTTTGGGGTCCACTTGAGGCTTGAGGGGCCTGTTGCTGCTGGCCACTGAATGGATACATTTCCCCATCATGGCGCTTTGCCGGGGGACCATAACCACCATCTCCAGGCCTCTTTTGTATGTAATTCTGCAAGATGGAATTTGGAAAAATTTTTATTTAACATTAAAAGGCACACAGAAAAAAGATAGCGGCTAACTAACAATGATATTTGGTAGCCCTGGGTTGGATAATCTCAATCATAAATAAACGTCGGTGCAATAGGCTTTTAGTGTGATACAAACCGGCTGCTGTGGGTACAGTCCAGGCTGCTGACTTGGGTATTGTCCACTAGGAGGTGCATTTTGGCTAGGGTACTGATTAACATAGGAATCATGCCTGCAGAAAAGGAAATACAGCTAAACAATTCCCATTTAGGAACCAAGGTAATAAACATTATTATATCGATCAACATGACAAGAAATAATGTGAACCTTTGCTGCTGTGGATTAGGCGAATACATCCCTGTGTCTGCACCAGAAGGCATGGTGTTTGGCTGTGAAGCTCCAGGACCTATACTGCCATCTGGACTCATGCCTGGATCTTGTCTGTAAAAAACATATTGGAGGGTAAATTTCCCTTAAATTTCTCTTCACATGATACAGTATAAGGCATTATATATTGAAGTGCAAGTCACGCTGGATATAGGCAGTGTGTGAGAGAAAGAGTGAAGAATTTTGACCAAAAATGATCTACAAGAGAGTGTTTTTTTTTGATGAATCAGTGTGTTCCCCCCAACAAACCCATGATAAAAAGAGCTAAAAAAAAAAAAAAAAGAGAGCAAGCTAGGGGAGGGAAGCAAAGTGGGTCGGCACGGGAGATCATTGCATCGTATTCAAGACACCCGGATGAACATTTTGATAAAAGTGTAGATGTCCTTGGAAAAATGGGAATTTTGGGAAAACTGTCAGGTGGATTTAAAAAAAAAAGTTTTTAGAAAAGTAATAGTGAAGCATTCCCAGTGGGGAGGTACAGCCCACATTAATTAAAGTTTTTCCTCTCTGAAAATAATAACAATAGTAGGGATGTCTCTATTAACAATAAAAATAAGAAAATTTATATTACATATAGTTGGGATTAATGCAAGACTTGGTGAGCACATGGCAAAAGTGTCATGCAGAAGCTCAGACAGTAGCTCATACCTCCGGTCATATCCTGGTCCATATGGTCCATACTGTTGCCTGTGACCTAACTGCATGTTACCCATAGGTCCTGGAGGGCCTCGGCTATATTGCTCACTCATTCCACTGGTGGGGCCATGTCCTGGATTCTGCAGGAACTGCTCACCAGCTAGATGTAGAGCAGACACATAGTTAAGTAACATTCCCAGCCCTTTAATTCTAGAACCAAAATACAATCCTAGCAATGATTCTGTAAATTATGGATATCGAAAAATATAGCAATATGACAGTTCAGGTTTTCAGGATAGATTTTACCAACATTTGTGCCTAGTCACCTCTATACATAAAAATAGAGGTATTTCATGTATTGTTGCAAGCTATACCAAAAGAACTAACAGCAGAGCTCTCACCTTTCCTCATACCACTAAAAGGGTCCTTATTAGGCTCATATGGACCCAAGCGGCCCATCATATCAGGTGGGCCCCCCATTCCGGGCTGGAAGTTGGAGTTCGGTGTCATTGAGTTCCGTCTAGCAAAGGCAGGGTCTCCACCATCAGCAAATGGGTCTTGAACGTTCACGCTGCTCCTGTTTAAATATTCGACAGAAATAGCTGCTGCTTTATAAACACTAAAAGGTATCATCTTTAATACACTCTCACTGATCAGCCTCACATGACGAGCAAATACAAAAAATGTGGACATACCGCACACCGGGCATAGGGGGCATCTGGCTGTGGGGTGTTGACGCAGGTGTAGGGGGTTTTAAATCATTTCCTTCAGTCATGGAGCTGCAAGTCGACTGTGGAGTCTGAGGGCCCTGTAAAGATCCAGACCCGGCTGGAGAAAGAAACAGATGTAAGTTCAGGCAGGTGTTCTTTATCTTATAATAAAAACTGCTAGCGTGATCTTCACAGTCTAAACATCCCAAACCAGTTAAAACGTTTTAGTTATTTTAAGAGTGTGATTGTCAGCTTTATTTGCAGAATTATTGCCACCCATGTTGATAAGGGTCAAAAGAAAGTCTTTGTGGTCAACTAGTTTATCATATTTTTCAATATAGGCTGTACACTGACCTGGAGAGGGTGGCTGTACCTTCGGCTGGTTCTTTTTGGGGTCTTGAATGTCTGGCGGTGGGTCCTCACCACGCTCGATTTTACACTCAAAGGCATAGAGACACTGAATGTACTGCTTCTTTAGGGAGCTAGCTGCACTACTGGAGGTCCCAACATTCAGGTTTGTCGCCAACTCCCTCCATTTTTTGTTCTTGTTTACCTGAAAAACAGAAGAAGAAAGTCACAGAGTCAAAGTTTTTTGTTCTGTAAAAATCTAAGAATATCCAAAATGGTAATCAGGCTCACCATCCACTGACATACAACCTTTTTTATTCTGTACCTACTTATATCTGGCCTATCTATTTTCTACAGCTAGAGACATCTGGTCCCAACACCATGGCTGTAGAACATCTGAACTGAGCTCCACACCTCTCCTGCTGCGATTGCTCGCACCCTCTGAACCTGCCTGATTTGTCCTGATGCTCTATTCTGGTTGGACTTTCTGTACTCAAAGTCCACAGTTCCCTAAAACAGTTTACAGAAACATTCTTCACTATATAATCTCACCTGGATACTGTATATTTGTAACACTGCTGTATTCACAAAGACCACGGGGAACCAGCTTTTAGCGCACAGTTAAAACCGTTTAAATGTTAAAGTTATTGTACTAAACTGGTTCTTCAAGTTTTCTTCCACAGATCATCACTGGGAATTTTGAAAAATCAAACTGAATAAAATTAAACGGAATTGCTGTAAAACAGCTTATGAAATCATGTTAGGAGTTTGGTAAAAAGCACACAGGACTCAGGAAATATGGATAACATTTCTCCGGTCTGATAAAATGAAAAACACGTTGGAATCGGCACAAAGCTCTACTGGGAGCTTAAAACCAACGCCGCTAATCACCCTAAAACAGCACCGCACAATGAAGCATGGTGCAAGGTGTGTGTACAAGCATTTCATTAGCAGGGACTCGGAAAGCAGTCAGGCTTGAGGGCAAGGCTCTCAACAGAACCTTGGATTACGAGCATAATTCGTTCCCGAAGCAGGCTCGTATTCCAAAACACTAACGTAAACCAAATCGAATTTTCCCAATAGAAATAATGGAAACTCAAATTATTCGTTCCACAGCCCAAAAAAAAATACATAAAAATAATTAACAAAAAATATAAGTAAAAGTAAAACAAATTAACCTGCACTTTACCTTTAAAAGAAAGTAAAAATAAATCCCGACAGATAAGTGTTTGTGCGCATAGGCACTGTGTGTGTGTGTGTGTGTGTGTGCGCGTGTGTGCGCGGCACGGTGTCCAATGACGCGCGCGCGCACACAGACACAGAGCAGGCCGAGTCTTGAGCAGAGAGAGAAAATGGATCTTTAACCTCTCTAATGAGACTTGCTTTTGCTTTACACACACGCATACAGACACGAAATAAAAGATGTTTTACGCACACACACGTGGTCACAGTATTATAGTAAACAGTACACTCGTGCACGGATGTTGATTAGCAGGGGAGACGATTACCCACAATTCCGCAGCGCAAGAGAGAAAAACTGTTGGTTCAGTTGTGATCACGTGACGCTCAGCGTCAAAACAAGAAACGCAATGCGTGATACTCGGTACTCGTAAACCAAGACTTGTTCGTTTTCCCAAGTCAAAATTTATTAAAAATCTTTGCTCGTCTTATGGAACACTCAAAAACTATGTTACTTGCAATTCGAGGTTTCATGGTACTGATTTTTTTTCAGATCAGATCCGAGTCACTTTCATAAGTGGTCTGAGACACGCCAAAAAGACCAAAAATCCAGAACATGTAATTGCTAAAATCTAATCCTTTGTTTTAAATGAATGAGTTTAAGTCATTTTGAGTTACAGGTTCTATCGACACAAAACATATTAGAGTATGTTATGAATATTATGAATCTTTTGTGTGTTGATTCATGTATCGCCACATTGACTCCAGAATTTTTTTCTTTTACACAAAATATTTTATGTTGTTTATACATTTATAATGAAGATGCAGCGGTCGATCAGCTGGGCTCTCCATAAATGATATAACAGAAGCTTGTGCACTGAGCACAGAATTGGAGTGGTGCAACAGAAATGCAGTTTTATGTTAAAAATTCTGCACGTAAACTCTGCAAGCAAATTAGTCTTAAACCCACATATTACAAGTCTCCAAACACCTCGAGCGCCAATTCTTCTCGAAATGCGCGTTTGAAGCTGTGCGTGCCGCCCACGCGCTCGCAATTGATCTATACGTGTTCAAGACTTTAAAGGCATTTGCGGAAGAAGCTGTGAAGCTGGTGAATAAAGAAATAATACTTCGAGTTCAGAACTTTAAAGAATCGGCACCAGTATCGTGTGCTCCCCGGTGATTCCCATCATTATGTCCGTGTCAAATTCTGGGACAAAACCTCCTAAAACAAATGCTCTTCAGTGGCACACACCTGCGTAAGGCCGCCGATCTCTTTAACAGACGCATAGAGACGGAAGAGGTCGAGAGGTTTGCGTCCCACTGCCGGCAGGTTCGTCATGCCCATGGCTTTCTCCTCAGCGAACGCCAGGTACCGGTCCACCCACATCTTCCTCTCGGGCTCAGGACCCAGCTCATACAGCCGAGTGATTTTCTCATTTGTGGTGGTGGACGAATTGGACTTCTACAGAGGCAGCAAAGGAAGAAGAAATAAATGGGGGAAAAATGAAAAAAATTAATTGAATGAAAAAAAAATGAAAAAAATTGAGTGAAAAAAAAATTAAATAAATGAAGAAAAAAAAGATTCATCAAGAAATCCTTCAAATGGAAGAAACATTCAAGTAATACAACATGAGAAATATTTCACTAAAACCAAAATATTATCGTTTATTTAGTCTTAAAGGCCACGACTCAGTGACGGCTCCTTACCTTTTTTGATTCAGTTTTCGGAGTCCCATCGGCTTTATTATTCATCTTCTGGTTTTGGTTGATCTTCTCCAACTCGGGGCTGGGCACCATACCTGCAGAACAGAAGCAGGCGTTTGTGCACTGGATGCGTTTACGTTTCTCTATTTAACTACATATTTCTCAGAAACAGACAAAAAGTTCCCAACAACTTGTAATAAAGAATCCTTTAACGATGTTTTACATTTATAAAAATAGCAAAGCAGCATTAATGTCAGAAGACCCATGGAACAAATGTGAGCCTTGCTAAAGCTTCCACAAATGCACCAAATTATTTTTTCCTCCAGGAATCTCAGACATTCTGACTGAAGCATTATTCCAGTGTAAAACACAACAGGTAAAAACATTATAATGGATCTCTGTAGCACTATATAATAAAGCTCCATGCTGAGTGGTGCTCACCTGCTGAGTTGTTGGCCACGTTGCCCCCCATGGGGTACGGCCCTGCCTGGTTCATCATCCCGTGCATGCTGTTCATAGGAGGTGCATACGGAGGCCCGGCTCCCATCATGGCCTGGTTCATAGCGGGATAACCAGGGGGCCTGGGGAAAGCAAGTTATTCAGTTAAAAAAATATATACTTTTTTAAAAAGAAGCACAATTCTTTTCTGTATAATGCAAATGATGTGATATGACATACCAGTTAAAAAAATAAATAAATAAATAAATAAATAAAAAAAAGACAGCGGTATTGAGGTTGTGATTTAAACAGGTGAGTATTGGGGATGAAAACCTGTGTGGGGTTTGTGTAAAGAATAAAGAGGGAAGAAAGCCATGTGAGAGAGAGAAAAGTGTGTGTTTGTGTTTACAATTCAAATAAAATGACTAGAAAATCATTTTCAGGCTCTTTTCCAAAACAATGTGTTGAGGTATTACACCATAACACCCACTATACAGTACGTTATAGTTAATCAATAACTCTACATCTAATTCAAGAGTTTTTTCCTGGGTATTGAAAGTCCAGCACGTCATTAACGGTTGCGTTGGCGGCGTACGGGTCCGACACGCAGGGAGGAGATCATTTTGACCGGGTTACATGAATTGGGTGAGTAACTGGTTTGGTTTGAACCTCTGACCACCAAAACCCTAAAGTAAACAAATACAGCATTTGCATACTGGAACAATGTAGATGACGCGACTGCAGGATCTCCATAGTGCCACCATTTGGCCTACAGGGATCACCGTTCTTGTCTGAGGAGTGTGAGGGAGTACGATGTGTGCAGCAGCTATGGTGTGGTCTGCACAAATCAGTTTCATCATCGGAAAATACTGTAACTGTTTCCTCACACAGGAAATGCTCGATCGCTCCAAAATATATTACCAATTCCAAGAGTGTTACAAGCAAGACTCTTAAAATTCTAAGCAATAAAATAGAGCTTTGCACAGCTGACTGTTAGAAGAAGAAGAAATTTTATCCATTCCTACCACTCAATTCAGTGAAGGAAATGGTGCACAAACTTAAACACAGAATTTGTATGTAGCAACACCTGTTCTGAATCTTTAAATGCCTCGTTCTTATTAATGCAGAACAACAGACTTGCGTTGTCTCAAACAACACAACACATGCTAGCAAAGCTGTAGTGTGAAGAACAATTAGTATAAAGTCAGCTACAGGCTCATTTAGGAAGTTCTGGATTAGCTGATTATTTACAGGCAGTACCACGTGTCCATGGGAGACACTGAGCTCGGTGCTTTATTTTCAGTAAAGGATCCTACCCGTGTACGGAGTTTGCCGGACCGTGGTGCATGCCCGCTGAGGACGGTTCCTGCGGTTTTCTGTTCATGCCAGGTGGAGGGCACATGCCGGAGGCCACTTGAGGCGGTATGCCCGCCATGTTGGGACTCATTCCCGGGCCGTACGGCCTTGAGCCCATCTGGCCTGGCCCTGGCCCAATGCGCCCGGGAGGCATCCCGCTGTACGCGCCGCCTCCTCCCTGCCCTGACATGGGGTTCATCGGGCTGCCCATGCTTGGACCACCAGGGTAGTTAGGACCAGGCATGCCACTGTAGCCTGGCTGTCTCGGGTAGCCTGTGGGAGAGAGCGGAAACGGTGAAGATGGACATTTAAACAGACGCAGACTGGCAGCTGATGCGTTATCAGACAGCAACAATTAGAGGGGAATTAAATAAGTGTGTGTGTGTGTGTGGGACGGTCACATGATCTACAGCCACAGTCACAGAAAGAGCTCTTCTAAAGCACAGAGGTCCGTATCAGAGGTATCCGCCTAAGTTAATCCTAAAACTCAAAGCCTAAACACACTTCACCATACACACCATGTGTACAAACTCGAATACACTTCAGTTGGTAAACTGATTAAATTTCAATTAAAACAAACACCATAAATGCATAACAGGAAGAGTTCTGCGGCTGAGGGAGGAGAAAATGTGAATGCACCTCCGAGTCTGCAGGACTGTGTAGTTCATCACTTGTGCAGGATAAAGATTATATTATTAAATAGACCTGATTGGCTTTAATTCTTGTAAAAAAAAAAGTTTTTCATAACATTATTAGTGGATTAACATCAGAACTAAGCCCGAGTCTGAACAAAGTGAGTAAAATATTGATACCTAGGTTTCTAAATTCACTTGTATCACATCATAGCAGGTTCCTCATTAGATTATTGCCTTATGAATAGAAATCAGAAGGTTTACACCTGGACTCGCACTAAACTCATGATTTGTTTGGTTGTAGATCTTTTTTGCCACATGTATTAAATACAAAACTGGAATCTCTTATGGTCTTAAGGCACGTTCACATTAGGCATGATGGATTTGTACCGTGCTCAGGAACGATCGCTCTCCTCCCCAGTAGCCAGCGCTCCATTATTACTATTCGACCTACCCGGGGAGATTTGCGTATTTTAATTCTCCGGTACAGCAGGGGGCAGTATGCACCTAATTGGTTTGCCTGCCTCGATTATACAGTGAAGATGACAATGAAGTCAATCTTCACAATACACCTAATATTTATGATATTTTAGTAGAAAAAAAAAAAACATCGAGAACAACACTCCTGTGCCTTGCTATTTCCTCAGCTCTAGCCATGTAGGTCAGAGGATGAGATTGGTACGTACTACGCACGCACTAAGATTATGGAGGAGAACGACGGCGCTGATGACGTATCGAATTCGATCCGTGTCGCTGTATTTATGCTCGAGACCACCTTTTTCTATAGTGATGGAAATGACTTTGGGGTCAAGTGTAGTTGGAAACGATGCCGTGTCCCTAATATGAAAACGATCTTAGACTGGTGCTTGGACCCTTGACTAAACTGAGCTCAGGTGCCTCTATTTTGCTTTGGTTACTTTGAGAAGTCTCTAGAACACGTCTGAAGTCCATCTGACTGGACATGGTTTACACTCGGACAGAAAAATAGTTGCACTATAAAAATTATTAAGTACACAGGTATGGTAAAAGTACCATGTTCAGTAGATCGCTACTTTATCGCGGATAACCCAACTCTTTCTAAAGGGTGCCGTGGCACATGCACGATATTTGTGAATGTGATCATGTCCAGATGACATGTCTTGGTGTCAAAAGAAAGGAAATCATTCTGATTGTGCATTTTGCCTTCAGGCCATCACGTGGACGATTCTAGCAGAGAGACAGCCAATGAAATGCTTTGACTTTGGTGCAACGTAAGCAGATTGCGCCAGAGGGTTTGGAGTTGCCAGGAATACCATTTCCAGACCGTGGAATTCCCAACAACCTAGTCGGTCGGACACACGGCTTTGTGTATAAAATCAAAATCTTACTTATTTAGTTGTCAGAAATTTAGTTTGTACGGAAACATTTCTATTGTCCATGAGTACAGAAACACACATACACACACACACGTGCATATGAGGTCTTATGACTCAGTCCATATTCTGAGCAGGTGGGTTAATAACCAACTGAGCACAATTACAACACAAAAAAAGTGAGTTCATCAATAAGGTCTGTTCCATCAATCTGAGCTCTCAACATTCACACACACCAAGCTAACCATTAACTACTGCATGTTTTAATCCCAACAGAGCCCAATGGAAGCAGAATGCAAAGTCACATGGGTGTTACCTTGAGGAACATACTGCCCTCCCTGTGGCGCGTAATTGCCCATAGAGTTGTTTTGAGGATAATGACCCATCCCAGCATGCACTTGGCCTCCAGATGATGGGCGCGGGGATAAGGCAGACGCAGGCTGAGGCGAGCCGTAAGCAGGCATCTGTGTGTTCCGCATGTAGACTACAGCAAAAAAACAAAGAATTTTTAAGAAAGATGGCTGCATGCACGTGTACCACGTAAATACTTACGCTGTTCAAGTTCTTAACATTAGAAATGACAATTAAAGCCGGAAATTCCCTTTAGCTCAACCGAAAATAATCGTATTAAATTGTACTCAAAAATGACAAACATGGTATTAAATACAGAAGAAACCCAATACACTGTACATACAGTACACACAGGATGTTGACTTATATCACACAACATACAGTACGTCTTTTTGCTGCCTTTTTTTTTTTCTTCAACCAATTAAACCAATTAAAGTTTCGCCCTGTTCCTTTTTTTATGAAATCATCCCAATTTGACATTGCAAGTGAGTAAATTAACCGGGCAACCCTGCTGCTGTGACTCTCGCGCAGAAGTTTCTGACATCAGACACACCTCTGTACTAAAAACTCATCTACAGCTATGGATTTCTCATTTAATCAGGGATTTATCTATTGCTTTTGATAATTAATAATCATTAAATTTCATTTATTCTGAGCGGCTTCTCGTCTAAAGAAGCCATTTAAAAAGTTTTTATATTATAATTGGCCGCCACAGGCCACCTGCAGTACAGTCATGGGCCAGCAGGGAAGACGCCTTCGGGAAGACGCCTTCGGGAAGACGCCTTCGCTGGTCTCAGCGGTGAGAATCAGAACCCAGAGTGTTCAGTGCATGTTCTGGCTAAAGTTATCTTTTAGAAAAAGTGGTTTTGAGAGAAAGATCAGTGTTGTAGAGGAGTTTCTCGACTGCCTCACCTCTCTCCTGGCCCACAGCAGACTGGTTCATAGAAGAATGCAGGATTCCATCTGACTGGACGCTGGAAGGTCTGGGAGGCATCTGACTTCCTGAGAATGGCCGACACGGAATTTAACAAATTAATATCACAAAAATTTAACCAAACAGCATGTTTCATTAGACCCTTCATGGTGTATTGCCTGATTTGATCAAACATACATATAGAGATTTATATCTTATCATTAAAGAGAGGTCAGGTGCCCACCAGCAGGTGAAAGGGGTCCAGTGCGAGAAGTCGTGGCACTGGCGGGCGAGCCTACGGGCGATGGCGAAGGCCCACGGATGCCCGGCACGTGAGGAGAGGTGTGTGGGGAGAAAGGTGACTGGGCTGGGTTGCTCTGCTCGCCCTGACTGCTAGAGACCCCTGATGTGCTGACCCCCGGACTCAGCGCCCCCTCCGTACCCGTGGGCAGGTCATCGATAGAGCCAAGGTCCTGAAACAGACAGACGGAGTGATGAGACGAATCCAAAGAAATCTTCATTAAAGACTGTGTATAAACCAACAACAATACGGACACACGGAGCACAAATCAAACTATCGTCATGCTCATTCACTAAAGAAAATAATTTTTAGGTGTTTTAAGATTTTATGGTTTAACTCAGGTAATGTTAAACAGCCAAGTGTGTGAAGGCATGGGAACGCTGGTGTTTACACACTGAACTGTCTCATAGGTTTAAGGGAATATCAGGACCAGTCAGGAAAAAAATGAGCTTTAAACACCCACACCCACACACACACACACACACACACACAGGTCACTGGCCAAGTACTTTCACAGAAATCTCACACTTCCCTCAGACGGGCCGCGGCCCAGACGGCTGTGACTCTGCATTTGAAACGGATCCAGATGCTATTTTAAAAAAAAAAACAACTTGGCTGATGAAACTCAGGATGAGAGACGCTTAGTCAGACTGGACGAGCCTTACAGAGGGAACTTAAGCACAGCACAATACACACACACACACATACACTAATGCAGGTGATTTTATCTTGCAAAATACTGAACCCCAAACCCTCCACCCACACACACACACACACACGCATACAAACAAGCAGACGGATTGTTAGACAGACCTTACCTTTATTAATTCATTTTTTTAATGAATAAATTGACTCGCCTGTTGTGCTTATACACCGGGACAAGGACAGATTCCAGTTTAATGTCCGAGGTGTACATGGAAGCGTAATGACGGATTCTAACACATGAGGCCAGATTAGAGCCGCCACCGGGCCGGACGCAGCCCACGGGCCATGTTTCGCACCCCTGATATGTACACAAACGTCACACACACACACACACACACACACACACACACACACACACACACACACACACACACCCCACCCCATTGTGCTGCAGCACCTCAGCGGCGCGATCAGCAGGACAAACTGCTGACTGCACAAGACGAGGCTGGCGAACTCTCCCGTCCTGAACGTTCCATTCACCAGAACTGAGCGCTCATCAGAGTCAGCGCCGACACACACACACACACACACCCGGACACTGTCCGAGCACAGACACACACACACCCCACTCACACTCACATCACCCACATCCACAGAGCTCAGCCTCTATACACACACACACACACACACACACACACACACTTTAACAATCAAATAACTACATTTAAATGACTATACCAAAAATAAAACGAACAAAAAAAAAGGCTGATTTTCAGAGCATTATATTTCAAATGATGATGTGATCAAGTCTTTCACATCTGACACTACAATAAACAACAAAGTTTCTTACTCCTGGAAACATTTCTATATGAAGAGTCTTGATTGCTTGCATTATTTTTACGCTTTATTAGATTTGTTAGGTTTGCGGCGTAAGCGATTGAGTTTAGTAGCTTTTAAAATAAACTATCAGGTGACGTCTGTACACTCGAGGCTTTCGGGATGAGGATGACATCATGTCTACTTTACACCAGGAAAAAATACTGGTCAGGTTTCTTCATGTGCAAAGTTCGAAAATGTGACCGCTTATGATCGCTTACTGGAAAACTAGCATAACCCAGCGGGAATCACCGGAGAACCTCCGATACGACGTCATCACGAAACCTCGCAGCCGTTTTCATCTGTATTGTGTTTCTGGAAATATCCCGATCCAACACGATAGATAGCTTTTTTTTTTTCGCGATTTTGTTACAATTCTAAACAACTGTGCTTCAGTATAGAGAGTTTAGAGTGCACCACCTGCAGGATTATAGAGGAACTGCAACATTTAACCACTTCAAGCGCAAACGTATAGAATTAAAAATGAATAAATAAATGATGAGCAACTGAATTGATTTTTCTTGATCGCTATTAAAAAGCAGATGAGTAACGCACTTGTGAAAACAGGACATTATATAACATTTAAACAGTTCACACACACACACACACACAGTACAGAGCATTAAATACAGAACCACAGCAGCGTTGGGGAACAGGGTTTACTCTGGTTACTGCGGCCAATGCGATATAATGAGGTAACAGACTTACAGTGTGTGTGTGTGTGTGTGTGTGTGTGTGTGTGTGTCTTAAATCTGGAACAGGTTCATAAGGTCACAGACTCTGAATGACCTCAGCTCACACACACTCAGTTTGCTCATCCCCTTCCTTGGTCAAACCAAACACACACACACACACACACACACACACACACACACACACACACTTACTTCTGCTCTGTTTACACTTCAACACCTTCACACTTCCCTCACATTAGACTTCAGTCTGTCCTGCTCTCTTAGCTCCTCATCAGCGCCAACACACACACACACACACACGGTCAGTGCCGTCACTATCAGCATGTCATGAGCCTGAGTCTCTCCTGCAAACGCAGCAGAACATGCTGGTGCAGTGCATTCTGGGACTTTGAGCCCAGCTGAAAAAGCGTGAGAGAAGCTTAAGGGGGGTTTGTGTGAATCATTTACGACGGTCTCGCTGCTCCTTTACCAACTAATCACAATTTTTCTTTAAGATCTTAAATCTAAAATGACTCAATAACACAAATGATGCAATCAAAAGTCCTGCTTTGACTCGAACGCCCCTCTGGGTAATTTCAGTGTTTAATTTTCAGCATGTGAAGAGACTACAGCAGCACGCATTACACTCAAGCTTCAACAAGAGCAGGTGTGTTCTGAAGCACATGTTGCCATAGTAACCGAGCAGGGCTACTTTCACTAGCTTGCTAAACTAGTAAAGAGCTTGTTTTACAAACTACCGCTTTGCACTTCTGCTTTCAGAGCCGGTGTCACCGCACCCTGAGCATGTAACGTCCGGTTGTGACGTCAGACCGGAAACAACCCGCAAAGTTCTCACAAGATTTCATACAAGTACAGCGTTACTGTACGCTCCTGTGTTGACATGCATATGACACATAAACAAAACATACAAATAAAACAAATAAATCTGCACCGGAGTCACTAAGCACAGCACATGAGCTGAAACTTTGCAGCATAGAATTCCTCCAAGAGGGGGCGCTCCTACGCTACAGAGCCAGTGTGGAGGAGGAGGAGGAGGAGGAGGAGGAAACGAGGGGGAGGGCCCGGTGTCAAACAGCAGCCATTACTGCGTTTCACCACAGCTTCAGTACTATAGCTGTACACACACACACACACACACACGATTCAAGCATGTGACCATGTACATGTGACGGGTGAAATATTGGTCAACCACATCTTCATATTTAAAAAAATAAATAAATAAATAAAAATAATAAAAAAAGATGCAAATTGACCATAAAACCTCAACACAAGTTTATAGATGAGAATTTTGCAAGTTAAACACATCTGCTTCCCTGTTTCCTTAACAAATAAGAAAAGTAATAATAAATAATAATAATAATATTTAAAAAAGCAGATCTATCTGCAAATAGTTACTACAGTAATATTCACACCTAGTGGTCAAAAGTAGAAACTGCAACAGCTTGGGCTCTAAATGTTCAGGGATGTCAGGTGTCCTACGAGCGGCTGTTGACGTCCATCAACCCTGAAAAATTATACTACCTCCAGTCACAGAAGCACTTTCAGTAAGAACACACACCTGATAACATTACGTCACCTTAAACAACCCGCCGTCTCCGCAGTAATCGCTTCTAATTCGTTATGAATCGTCTCTAAACCATCCGTCTCGTTATTTAAAGCTCACTAGCTTCTAACACAAGGCTGAGTCCTAAATCCCTGTCCACTCCTGATCAAGGGCACTACTTGATGTGGAGAACACTACATAGTGCACTAGATTTACAATTTAACATCATTTGGGATGCAACAGAGCTGATGTTCTAAAGTGCAATAAGAGAAATTATAAAGTAAATCCCGTGAGTTTCTCAGGACTGTCCAACACAGGGTTTATTCTCCTCACCTTCTGGCTACAGAGTACCGTTCAAAATTTAAAACTACTTTGACTCCTGTTAATTACACTATAACTGTTGATCGCCAGTTAGCAAACTAACTGATTAAATAAACGAACAAATCTCTTGAGAATAAACGCTGTTTGTGAAACTGTTGTATAAAAGCAATAATCACACTCGAGGGTGTGCTGTTGTACTGAATACCAGCACGGCTGTGATGCCTTCAGTACTCGGGCTGAGCATCACCGCATGCTGGTGTCCAACAGAACACGACCTTGAGGGTGATATTACGGAAATATTAAAATATTAATAATTGCATTAATGCAATGTTTATTTCGATCATCTTTACCCTGTCTCATAAAAGGTGCCAATAATTCTGTGCTTTCCGGAGAAGGTTAACTGTGTGTGTGTGCGCGCGCTTTTGTTTTGGTGACAATAGTACAGGGAGGTGCACCGTACACCGCAGATGCCACACTGAAACAGCAGCTGGTCCAGAACAGAGAAAGAAGCTACAGGATTGAAGTGTGTGTGTGTGTGTGTGTGTGTGTGTGTGTGTGTGTGTGTGTGTGCGTGTGTGTATACTCCACAGCTAAAGCAGTGCTTTCGTCTCAGAGTGAAAGTAAACACAAGGCACAGTGCGATACTTCAAATAAATCACTGCATGTGACAGTACAGTACATGATACAAACACCACCGTGTGTGCCAATACTTTTAATCTCGAGTGCAGCCTTAACAGGTGAGGAAATAATAAGAATGAATAAACACTACATATCTGCAAAACTGCACAACCCTACACTACTAGGAAGTGCACTAGGTAGGGCGTTCCCTACATTCTCCACAGCAGGCACCATCACGACACCGCGACGCTCATCACGACACCGCGCGGCTTCATCGCTCGAACCAGGACTCCGAATTCCACAGGGGGACCTCAGCGCACCATGATGTGTTGAAACAGGTGGAGGTGGAGGATTAAGGGTTATTAATTAAAATGAGTCACATGGTTCAGCGGAAACACACACACACACACACACACACACACACACCACTACCAGCTCAGGGATGAAGGAGGACACAGGACACAGTTTAATGTCTCTGATTAGGCGGAAGCTTTTTTGTGTAAATACGGGAAAAAAAATTTCATGTTTAAAACGTACAGGAGGAACCTGAAAAGAAAAACAAGGGACGGAAAAAAAGTGAGAGAAACAAGTCTGCAGTTACGGCACTGTGTCAGAGAGAGAGAGAGAGAGAGAGAGAGAGAAATAAAGACAAACAGAAAAAGAAGCCAAATAAATAAATAAATAAATAGGTGTTTAAAAAAATATTAAAAGCAAACTTGAGACTTTCTTCACTCTACGGTTCTTCTAATTAATAATGATTCACACAAGAAAAAAAAGGAAAAAAGCACACATGCGGGCAAAAAAGGAAAACAAAACAACATTAGTCAGAGAGAGAGAGAGAGAGAGGGAGAGAAAGAGACAGAGGAGCCCCTGAATCTGAATAAAGCATGCACATGGACAGGAAGCGCAGACCCCAGAATAGCAACAGGAAACACGCCCCGGACTCTGAATAGAGCAAAATCACACACAGGCTCTAAACACAGGGCCGAGAACAGCAGTGAGCTGCTACACAGGCCACGACGCTACACACACACACACACACACACACACACACACACACACATACACACACACACACACACATACACACACACACACACA
>JAOVVA010000012.1:9274133-9285029 GCA_028565275.1 Leiocassis micropogon
CTCTGCTCTACACAGAAACACTGCTCTGTCATGATTCTTTTCAAAGGTAAAGTGCAGGTTAATTTGTTTTATTTTTATTTACAGCAGTGATTCCGTTCGACAATCGAGTGTCATTAGAGAGATTTCTTGTTTATTTTTTTAATAAAACAGTGTTTCCGTTGTGTAAACGTGTGTGTGAAAAGAGTGGAGGAAGGGTAACTGTCATTATTTCTCATGGGAAAATTCAATTTGGGTTACGAGTGTTTTGAATCACGAGACCACTTCTAGAACCAATTATGCTCGTAATCCAAGGTTTCACTGTACTTGTATTATGAGGAATTTAACACTAACCGCCTCTTGAGGGATCAGGGTCTTGTGAAGTGGAGTGGAATTAAATATGTTTTTTTTTTTACGAATATGGATACCAGATCCCTGAAGGGATACCGATTTATAAATCTTCTGTCAAACATGCGGCAGGAAATGGGTGAACAGATGAACTGGTGAACTGGTGAAGAATAGGTGCTGAGCAGTGATTGCTTAAGGAGCATGCAGAAAGTTCAGATCAAAGAGTTCAGATCAGAAGTGTTTTGTGTGTTTAAGCACGATTAGCTTAGCGGCACAGAGCATTTTGATGGTGAAACGTCAAGGGGTTATGGTGAAGGGCTTTCAAAAAGGCATAAAAAAAATAACCTAGTACTGCCTCTGGCCAGGGGAAATATATAAATAAATAACCAGAAGTAGTAAATAAAAGCAGAGGGAATCACGTCCTGAGTGCATCCCCCACCGGCACAGAAGATACACCGACTCTCTTTCATGCTCAGGCTTCCCC
This sequence comes from Leiocassis micropogon, assembly GCA_028565275.1. Classification (NCBI taxonomy): domain Eukaryota; kingdom Metazoa; phylum Chordata; class Actinopteri; order Siluriformes; family Bagridae; genus Leiocassis; species Leiocassis micropogon. Next base: position 9,274,942 of record JAOVVA010000012.1, read on the forward strand.
TCCTCACAGGCACAGAGATATGCAGTCTCCAGCCAATTCTCTCTCACACACACACACACACACACACACACACACACACGACACCAAGACTGCGTTCACACGATTAATTTGTACTGTCTCACTTCGTTGACTCTCGCCATTGAATAATGTTCGATCAAATTTACTTTAGCGTTTTTTTTTTTCCCAAGAAACATCAGAAAAGTTCACTAGGCATGATATCAGAATGGAATAATACGGTTGAATTGTGGCACTCAGTACGGCAGTGTAATAGTGTCGGCTCCTGCATTTATACAGTGACGGCTAATGGTAAAACTTTCTTTTCAAGCGAGTCGCCACAGTGGGCAATTCGATCAGCACTCAGCTTGGCACAGGTTTTACACCAGAAGCCCTTTCTGACACAACCCTCCTATTTCTCCAACCTTGGGGTCTGCACCGATTGCAGCAGCTGGGTAGAATGAGGTGCGTCAACCCACCGACGCCGAGGTTTGCACCCGGATCCTCAGATGCCCAAATGAACAACCTAGGGCCTTAGCTGTCTGAGCAGCCAAAAGTAACACGACAAAATACAACCTGTATTACAGTTCTCCCTGTGCCCAGAACAGATTACTTTACTAATTAACTGTGGTAGTTAACTGAAAAACTCGTATGTGAAGACTAGTATGTGTCTTCTCTACATGATCGTCAGGGAGCATGGATTGAGCGAGTGACACCAGAGTACTGTAGATGTCTGTTCGACTCTATGCCCGGCCGGATCTAGCAGGTTTAAAAAAAATAAAGGCCTTCGTACTAAACTGATTGTTGTAGAGCAACTTCAACGCATAAAAAATTACTCTGATCTTCATTGTCAAAACAATTGTCAATGTAATTACAACATTGAATTTATCTCGTGTTTCAATACTTTTGGTCAACAGTGTATAATGTAAACCAGAAAAGCACACCGTTCTTTCAGATAAGCAGTATGGAAGCTAGTGGGAAAAAAAAATCCTATCAGACATTTAACTTTGAGGTGACCTTGACCCCGTTTGGACCCATCCCACAAAATTAAATACGCTCAACTAGTGAAAATTCTATAGAAATCATACTCAACCACTCGTGCTTCGAGATACTGCGTATGCATATGAGGGTATCAGACAGAAGCATTGATGGCCAGGGCCAAACCCATAACAATCTAAAGCATAAATGTGACCGAGCCGATACCTACACTCCACATCACTTTATTTGTTGTTGTTGCTAGTCTTTCGGCTGCTCCCATCGAGGGGTCGCCACAGCGGACAGGTTTTATACCAGATGCCCTTCCTGATAGAACCCTTCCATTTTATCCGGGTTTGGGACCAGCACTGCATCCAGTGGCTGGAGTTTGGGCATTGGGTTTGAATTGAACCCGGGACTTCCACATGGAAGACGAGAAACCTACCACTGAGCCACCAATGCCAGCACCATCCACGAACATCAAAAACCGTTATTTGTTTTATTAAAAAAAGAAACCGAATCAGATTGCAATGAGTTCTACCGCTCAAGCTCTAGCATCCCATGCAAAATCATTCCCTCGTCCCTGCGATGGTTGTAACACACTTCACTTAAGCTACCAGAGTATGGAACGGTCATTAAAACAGCATCGAGGACTCTTCTAAGTGGAAAATGACAAGAGAAAGCGGATGAGGACACACTTGTGTTAAGAATGCGAGAAGGCACTGGAAAGGGATTTTTTCGTCTAAATGAATGAACGTGGTGATTTATTACACCTGACGCTAAACATTACCCAGAGCAAGCATTCTGCCGCATAGGTAAAGACTAAACTTGAATTTAATTAACTGTAATCTGATGAGCAAAGCTGAGGAGACGTGTAAGAACTCACCGGCAGGCTTGAAGGGCGGCCTTGCATGCTGTCCTCTGTACCGCTCTTACTGGAGGCCAGGGGTGTGTTCGAGGTAGGACCGGAAGCGTGCGAACTAAACGAGTCTTGGGACAACTCCTGACAGGAAAGGAGAAAAAGAGAGGGAGATGATTACAAGCGAACAGAGGGACCCCAGTACACAAGTGTCGGGATGACTGCTCAGTTTTCAGACTTCACCTACCTGCTTTAACCTTTAGCAAAAATAAAGTAGTAACCCTACTAGATGACGATAATGAAGGGGAAAACAACCCACACACAAGCAACTGTGCACTTTCTGGGGCTGTATCTCAAATGTTTTTCCTCTCCATTTGTGTTCAGTGCCATTTTATTATGCCCTACTTATGGTGCAAGGGTGATGGATTTAACCCAACTAGAAGATTGCAGAAGCATGACTATGGGTTGATAAACTGTAAATAAACTGTTAATAAATTGTCATCTCAGGGGGTTTTCTCTGGTCACTGTCGCATGTTCATTAGAGATGAACTTAAAGTTCTGTGCTAGTTTTTAGGTAACTAAATTCTGCACAGGTACTTAAAGACCACATGGATGTACTTGGAGTGCCAAGATGGAGGGTCATCTGTAATTTTACTGAGCCACACTGTGAGGTTGAAACCTCTATCCCTCAATCATACCTACTGACGCTCCCTGCGACTGACTAATGAGCCAGAACAGAGCTCCTTACCTGTTGTGGAGGCGGGAAGCGCTGGAAGGGTGTTGTCTGCTGTGGAGTCTGTGTTGGTGGAGTTTGTGAGTAAGGTGAGTGCCCCTGTGGAGGAGCACTGTGACCCATAGGCTGCTGGGATTGCTGAGGAGGTCCTACACTGGGCTGCTGCTGCTGTTGTGTTGAGCCTTGTTGCTGCTGCTGAGTCTGAGAAGAAGGAGGCACAGGAGGAGCAGGAGGCTGCCCCGAACCAGGCGATGCTTGGGGGAATCCAGGCTGCTGTTGTGGCTGCTGAGGGCCCTGAGCTGACTGGGACTGTAGAACAGTCTGAGACTGGGGGTAAGAGGGCTGGCCAGCCTGGGAATGTGGAGTTTGGGGGTATGAAGTCTGGCCTTGGGGTTGCTGGGAGTACGGAGGACCTGATGGAGATTGGGAATAGGGATGCTGGGAGCCCGGGCCACTGGGGTGCTGCTGAGGGTACGAACCCTGCGGAAGTCCTCCGTGTGGAGTAAGAGGGTGCTGCTGACCGTAGTAACCTCCTTGGCTCTGACCATAAGCTCCTGGGCCTTGCTGTCCATAACCCACCTACAAAAATAAAGAAAAAGGACAGAGGGATCAGAAGAAGGACACAGCTTATACCACAAAAATTGTAATTTTACATGAACAAGGTTTACATTTGTTCAAAAAACAAGGATTGTAGAAGCAGAACAACTCAAACAGTGGGCTCAAAAACAAATAAAAGTCTTAAATAGCAGGTTGTAGCAGTTGCGCCCTTGAGCAAGCCCCTTAACTTTCAACTGCACAGATGTATGATGAGATAAAAATGTAAGTCACTCTGGATAAGGGTGTCTTAGAAGGGTGTCGGAAATGTAAGCTGAATAAAAAATTCATAAATGAATAAATAAAAAATCAGGCCAAATAGCAGTACTATAAACGCCTTCTGTAGTTTAATTGTACCATACACATGCATCCTGTGTCAATAAAACTGACCAAAACACTTTTTTTTCACTTTTAAAGAAAGAAATCAGTGCCTGATGTATAAAAGAGTAACAAAAAAGTAAAAAGATTTTATGAAGTTATTGAACATTTTAAATGCTGTTTTAATTTTAAACAAATTTCATTTGAAGTAAGTTTTTAATCACGGACAAAAGCTCCTTGCGTAAAGTTTTCTGTACGTTCTGTAAGCAATAAATAAAAATAAATAAATAATTATGTTTGTTCTTGTTACCAAATTTCAATAAATAATCATTTCAATATTGACTAAAATAATTGTGATTATGATTTTTGAGTTAATTGAAAAGCTCCACTGTGGCTGCGGTTTAGGTTGCAGTTATGATTGGCATAAAGAGGGATTCACACTCTAATTAGCAACATTAATTACAGAGAAATTAATCCATACTCTTGCGGTTGGATATCTGCACTTTTATTTATTTTGAGGAAATCTGATCTGTACCCATTCGCCAATGCTGCCAACTCAGATTGTAAAAAAGTTTGAGTTTATACGACAAAGTGATACAGATGTTGCATAATCGTTTCTCTCTTCAATACATGAAACAGTCATTTAACGACTGCGTTTCATGTTTCCTCACATTCTCCTCGCTGCGCTCTGTATGAGGATCTGAAACCATGTGGTGTGAGAAATATGCAAAGATAGAGGAAATCAGGAGCGGGGGGGTTTTTACTGCACTGTACATGCATGATATACACACACACACACACACACACACACAAAACTGTCCTTAACATGCCTTTTGCCTTGACGCTGCAGCGTGCGTTCAGCTCTGTACAGTCGGCTGGAAAAACTCTGAATGGAGTAGACAATAAAATAAATGAAGTGTGTGTGGTGTACCGAGCCAAACTGTACGATAAGCAGCGCCTGAAATGTTTGGCTTTTCTATCGGATTATAACACATGTAAAGGCATAGCAGTACAACGAATAAAACTTCTTGATGTGCACAGAGTATAACAAAATCAGAGTTACTGACGTGACTGATAAAGGGGTGTGGCTGATAAAGGGGCGTTTCTTAAGCTCTACTTTTCCTCCCTCACTTCCTGTTTGGAAATTCAGCCATCACAGGTATATGAACATTATAGAAGAACCATCCTGCAAAGCAAGCGTCAGGGAAACGAGCTTCATGAGGATCATGGGTAAGAATTTGGAATGCAGGTTCTGAGTTCAACTGAAAATTAGCAATAAAAGTTTGCATTAAAATGAAATCGGGCTGTTAAAAATGTCATGGGTTTGTTGATCAGTCACACTCTCAGGGTGCTGCGTGACATCAGAAGCAGGGGCACCTCTCAGGGGTTTCCCCAAATTAAGGCTTCTTCCTCTCTTCTTTCTTTACTCGAGTTGAAAAGCACATGTAAGACGAGAGGCATAAGTGGCATCAAAAAGGAGTTGAAACGAAACACAAGCTTATTTTTCAACCTTGTTCATTAAATCTCACACACAGAGTTCTAAACGTCGCACCTCCCCCTTTATCTCATCAGCGCTCACTAAAACAGAGAAAGCTCATTATCAGGATCACCTTCAGGTGCACCACCTCCTCCCACTCACTCATTTACAAACTGGCGCTCGAGCACGCTGCCTCTGACACACCGCGCCTCACTTCCTGCTCGGAGTAGCTCGCAAACAAACTTCAAGCTTGTTTATTATCTTCAGTTCGTTTCGTTAAATGTGTGTGATGGGTTTGGTGTCCTGAGACTGGAATACGGATTCGGCTCACGGTCACGGACAGAACGTCCCGTGTAACACTGTTCCGTTTAAACTGCTCACGCTATCCGCATTTATACTGTAATATTTCTTCAATCTGACTGAAATCTTTCTGATTAGATATTCTAACTTAAAAAGGGTTTAATCTCTAAGAGATATAAAAGATTTTCCCCCTAACGCTGAGGTTAGGAGTCATACACCTGATCATGTCTGTGGTTATTCTTTCCTGATAAATCCCACCTCCTGCATTATAATTGCCCGCAAGCATTCAGTCTCATCTATGATTGGTTAAATGCTGTACTGCATGTTAAATGCGAGCCAATCAGAGCTCTTTTGCACAGCTGGAGACTCGGTGGATGAAAACCTAAAGTAAGCAAAGGTGGGAGAGTCGTTAGTGCTCACGGCACTCCCAGAAACTCGTCACGTAACTTGGTGTTACATGCGCTGAAAGATTATATTGATTCCAACAAGAGAGAAAATCAGATCGAGTGTTTGCATGTCTAATATGCCCGTTGGACATCCATTTGGATCAGACTGATTGGCAAACAGCATTTCAGCAGGATCACCTCATACAGACAATTACATAAATTATGACTATGTGTCTAAATAAATTTTTCCCTACATTTCTAGTAAACTTCTCAAAGTCTGACTCGCACACCGGCTGGGAGTTGAGCTTTTCCTGCACGTATAACTCAGACACAGAAACCGGCCAAGGCGCTCTGCACACGCTCCATCCTTCGATCCGGAAGTCGAACAAAACGCGCACCGGCAGAAGAAGCCGCTAACAATACGACATCGTCGTCTACCTTTGGATAACACCATAACCATGGGGGATAGCGTGCATCTCATTTGTACAAAAAACCTAACCGTATAGCATGTACGAAGCACACAGCCCCGAACAGCGCTCAACGTGATACCAGTGTGGTCAATTGGGAATACAATACCAACAAGCTGGAAGCAGGCATACAGCCACCGGTCGGAGTGAAGATGGACATACTTCGGTCAACAAATTGATTCCCCTGCTGTGCTTGTATAATCAGACAAGGACAATAGTCCAGTCAAATGGCCTAGTTGAGCTGTAGCCATCGCTCCGCTTAACTGTGTGTGTGACCCTACTAAAGGGTAGTTTTTTTTACGCAAAACTTTAACCTAATATCCAGTTAAATTGTCAAAGCATGACTCCATCCAGACTGTCAAATCCAGACTGCATGCGAGGAAGCAGCTTATGCTGGATGTAATCAGACCCCAAATCCTAAAATCAACCGAGTCAAGCGTCTTAAGTCAGAACTCACCTGCTGTCCGTACTGCATGCCCCCCACAGCACCAGGGGTCCGTCCTTGCATGCCCATTGGGTATCTCTGTGTTCCTGGGGAGCCGTAGCCTTGCCCGGGGTAGGGAGGCCCTTGCTGGGCCCCAGGTGCAGGCCCCTGCTGCTGAGAGTAAGGGTTTCCTGCTCCGTAATGCTGACCCCTGATCTTCCCCACCTGGTCCATTGGCGTTGGGGTCTAAAGAGAAGGAAAAAAGCGAAGAAAAAATGGAATTCAGCTGGTTGCTGAAAGTAAGTTCACTTTAAGGTTCAGTTGTTCAAATGCATTCTCCGAGTGCAGGTTCAAAAACTCTGCTTTCTTAACCGTGTGTACAGTTCCCATAGACAGGTGTGTCTCTTCCGCAAATTGGCGATGAGTTATCAATTTTCAAGAATCAAGCGTTCCACTCCCTGAATGTTCATGAGAACGACTGCAGTGGGCTTTGAGCCACCTCTGCGTTTTTTTCGTTGTTTGTCAAACTCAATAAATCAGTGCGTTTCACTCTCGCGCTTGTCATGAACACAGTTGCTGCCAGGTAAGTGAGACACAGACAGCCTAGTTAGAAACACTAGAGAGACTAGAGAGTCCATGAAAGAGTCTGAAAACAGACAAGTAGTCCATCATTGTCCTGCCCGAGTGTGAAGAGAGGACAGAGAGAGCCGGAGCCATCGGGGGAGTAAAGAGTTTATAAACAGGAAGTGAGACTCGACCTGCACTTTATAGTTTTATTTTATTATATTATTTATTTTATTTATATAGCACATTTAAAACAACCGATGGTTCACCAAAGTGTTTTACATAGTACAAAAAATCATTTAAGAGCAACAGTTAACTCCTTTCATGTTACAAAAGTAGTAAATTTGACTACAATTCAGATTCTAACACACACCACGCCACCTGCGCGCCACGCTGCCCGCATCACACCTGCATCGCACCACCCGCACCACGTCACGCCACCCGCATCACACCGCGACCTGTACAGCCCTGGTGCACTGCTTATAGGTCCAAGCTCAGCGCTGTGCCCAACGACACGCCACAAAACCACAACACAACATTCACAACCCTCCAACCATGTGATTTATTCCTGTCTAATAAAGCATCGTGTCTGTTATACATTTCCAAAACAAATGTATAACATTTTCTGAACAGCGACATCACGCTCTAATAATCATTAAGAGAAACGACGGAACCGCTAACGAACTCGTTCGATTAAGTATCGGCAGCGGCGGAGTGATATTTAGCGTTTTTGTTTCATCTCTGTCGAAAATCCCATTAGTGCTTTTGTCTGTGCAGCTCCGTGCACTCGGTTCAAACAGCCTGACTTACATCAACACCGCCAACAACCGCACACACTCCACTAGTCAGTAACCATCCTATAATCGATCACCGGTTTGAGTAATCCAATCGCTAATCAATTAATAATCATTTTAACCACAGTACAATTATTCTTGCACTTTTCCTGAAAATCGATGGCTGTATCGCCGTTATGTCTATGTGCATTCCTCTCAATTTTAGGGTAGAAAAAAAAATCTATTCATTTTGAAGTCTGTGAATCACACACAAGAACATCACAATCTCTACTCATGAAACTCCTGCAAAACTAGTGCACACGGCAATAATCCTGCCTCCAACTGAAGCTCATAGCTCCTCATTTCCTCACTTCCAACTTTGGCTAAATAAGGATCAGCGCACGGTAACAGCAGTGGCGTTCTGCAGTGTTTACACACAGGGATGACTTTAAAGGCCCGAGTGTATGGAGCTCAAACACACAGTCACTCTGAGCTTCTAAGGTAAGAAGTCAAACGCCGTCTAAATCCAGCCTTACGATCATCACACTGCAGCACTCGTTTTAGTATCCTCCACACACACACACACACACACACACACACACACACACACACACACACACACCCCTTTCCGTAGGTCATTGAAGAAGACCATTAGAGCTATTTATAGCAGGAAGGCACAGCACAGTCTGGGTGAGTCCAACAAAGCCGAGTGTGTGTGTCCATCTGTGTGTGTGTGTGGGGTTGTTTGTTCGTGCATGTGTCTGAACCAAGGCCAGCCCTGATTCCCTGCAGCTTTAATAAAACACTCTTGGCACCGGATGAATCACGGAAGCGCAGCCGCGGCCTCAGAGCCGTCTGGAAGGACAGACGAGACACATTTCGGCGTCTGATCCCGAACCTGACCGTTTAACCCCGAGCAGGACGAGACGCCTGGGATCTACAGGAGAAGAGATTGAGCCACGCGCACACACACAAGCATCAAGACCAATGTGTGAAGAGGTTAAACGCTCAGGTTCGTTCGAAGCGGAGAACCTGGGAGAACCCGTAGAGCTTTCAACTCCACTTCAGACAACTTTAACCCCGTGAGTCCTTTCAGGGAAACTGAACTACTTCTGCTTTCAATCTCTCACCTCAGGAACTACAGAAGCTGCCTGTAGACACTATAACATTACACATATAGTCATGTTCAAAGGTTATGATCAAAAGAAGGGAAATGTGGTTTTTTTTGTGTAAAAGCATAAAAATAAATAAATAAACTTAGCAAATACAACCTCAGACCAACAACTACAACACATTACCTTTTCTCACTGTGCTCTTATTTATTAAAAAAAAAAAAAAAAAAAGAGCTGAAAAGAGGAAGAAAAAAAAGAATAAATCATGCAGGCAATAATAAGTACCCCCCTGTTTCAATAGCCTGTAGACCCACCTTTAGCGACTATAACTTGAAGTAATCACTTCCTGTATGACTCTCATCGTTTAGGTCCATTCTTCTTGCTTCAGTTCATTGAGGTTTTTGGGGATTCGCTTATGCGCAGCTCTGTTAAGATCCCACCACAGCATTTCAGTTAGGTTTGACCAGGACTTTGACTAGGCCAGTCCAAAACCTTGATTCTTCTCTTTTTCAGCCATTCTGATGTAGATTTAATAATATGCTTCGGATTATTGAGCCAATTTAGACCAAGCTTTAGCTATTGGACAGATTTACGTCTAGATTACTCTGGCATGCGCAGGAGGTCATGGTCGACTCAATGACTGCAAGGTGTCCAGGTCCTGCAAAACGAGCCCAAATCATCACCCCTCCACTGCCGTGCTTGACAGTGTGTATGAGGTGATAATGAGGCATCACCTCATAATAATATGAATAATATAATAATGTATGAGGCTAAAACCAAACATCTCAATTTTGGTCTCACCAGTCCATAGGACATTGTTCCAGTCATCTTGTTTTTTTTGTTCAGATGCAGTTTTGCAAACCTCAGGCGCGCTTCCATGTTCTTTTTAGAAAGTAGAGGCTTTCTCTGGGCACCCTTCCAAACAAACCATACTTCTTCTTCAGTCTTCTTCTAATTGTGCTGTCATGAACTTTAACATGCTCATTGAGGCGTGTAGGGTCTGAGATGTAGCTCATGGGTTTGTTTTTGTGTTTCTCTGATCGTTGCAGGGTTTGACATGGGGGGGGGGGGGGGTGGTGCTGAGACATCCACCCCTGGGAAGATCGGCGGCG
>JAOVVA010000012.1:9294630-9320085 GCA_028565275.1 Leiocassis micropogon
AGGAGATTAATGCATTTTTTGGACGCCTTCAGCATTCCTTTACAATGTAGAAAGAAATAAAAATCAGGAACCATCATAGAGTTAGAAAGTGACCCCAAACTTTTGAACGGTAGTGCATATATATATATATATATATAAAAATGATCCTCGTCATTATTAAACGTCTTCATTCTGAAGTGTGTTGGTGTAGAATCAGGAACCAGTGGGTACAATTTCAAAGACCAGAGAAACATTCCTAACTGAGACACCCTGGCCAGCAGAGGGCAGACATGCACTACTGGTCTCATTCACCTCGTGTTTAACTCGTCAAGCCTCAGACACCTAGTCACTAAAACCAAAGTTTTGTAAACTTCAGGCATGAGGGTTATATATACAGGAGTATGGGGGTTATATATACAGGAGTATGGGGGTTATATATACAGGAGTATGGGCGTTATAAATACAGGAGTATGGGGGTTATATATACAGGAGTATGGGCGTTATAAATACAGGAGTATGGGGGTTATAAATACAGGAATATGGGGTTATATATACAGGAGTATGGGGGTTATAAATACAGATGCCCTTCCTGATACAACCCTCCCATTTTACCCAGGCTTGAGTTTGGGCACTGGCAGGGAATCAAACCCAGGCCTTTCGCATGGCAGACGAAACACCTACCACTGAGCCACTATAATGCGAATATAGAACATACCTGGAGTCTTGTTAAGAAAATGAGTTTGGCGGTGTGGACTAGAGCTACTCTGACTCATCTGAACGATGTGCAGGTCTGATCCACAGCTACAGGAAGTGCCTGATTGAGGTTATTGCTGCCAAAAGGGAGAAAAGCAGTTATTAATTCCAAGCGTTCACCCACTTTTTCCACTACCATTTTGAGTGTTGAATGAGCGTCAATAAAGACATGAAATATCAGATTTTTTGTGTAATTATTTTAGGCACATTATATTTGCCAATACCCTTGACTTAGATCACTTAGACAATACCCTTGAGATCAGATCACTCACCTTCTATACCGCTTTATTCTGTATTCAGGGTCGCAGGGACCTGAAGCCTATTCCAGGAGGCTTAGGGCATGAGGCAGGATACACGCTGGACAGGGTGCCCCTCCATCGCAGGGCACACACACACTATGGACAATTTTAGGAACGCCAATTAGCCTAACCAGCATATCTTTGGACTGTGGGAGGAAAACAGAGTACCCAGAGGAAACCCACCAAGCACAGGGAGAACATGCAAACTCCATGCACACAGAGATGGGAATCGAACCTGGCCAGGAATCGAACCCGGACCCTGGAGGTGCAAGGCGACAGTGCTAACCACTACACCACCGTGCCACCTAGATCAGATCACATTTATTTTAATGCAGATAAATGACAAAATTTGTTCAAAAACTTTTTCTTGCCACTGTATGTATAGGGGTATAGGGGTTTTATATATACAGTGGTGTGAGGTTTATGTTAGAGGGCTGTGGGTTGATATGTACAGGGATATCGGGGTGATATGTACAAGGCCATGAGGGTGATATTTACAGGGTCACGAGGTTGATATGTACAGGGGTATCGGGGTGATATGTACAGGGGTGATATATACAGGGGTATCGGGGTGATATGTACAGGGCTATTGGGGTGCTATGTACAAGGGTCATCAGGGTGATATGTACAGAGGTATGTGGGGGCTATTTACAGAGGTGATTTGTACAGGGGTATTTGGGGTGATATGCTGAGCTAATATTCAACAATTCTTTCCAGTTTTAAATGAAACCGAACCAGTCCCAGGTTGTCAGTGTGGTCTCACTGTGGACTTTTCAGCTTCAAGGAAAGTCCTCACTTGTCCAGATGTGTTTGACAGGCTTTTATTCTGTTATTAACCCCGGCTGTTTGAACAGAGAGGAAGGCGGATCAATGGAGATGTCACCAAACACTGAAAAGCACTCAGAAAGCAGCGTCTACAATACAGACCTGAGTGCACCTCATGCCCTCATTTACTCACACACCCCAGTTAAATAGGTGCTGATCCCAGTCGCTCACTTATGATCATGCTCCCATGCAGAAAATTACTACATACATATAAACAGTGATTGTAACATTTCAAGACTTTTTATGAACTGTGACAGCAAATCAAGCTCACCATCACTGCAGCATTTCGAACAAACGTCCACACTTGCACTGGGGGCCAGAGTTGTACACCGTTGTAGACCGGGGGACAGAGTTTTTAAAGCACCTGAAAAAGCCTGGCTGTAACACCTCTGACAATCACCCGTTAACTCTTGTTAGTCGTCTTCCTCCCACTGCTGAGGTCTGATTTCTGACTGAAATTTTGTTAAACGCTGCAGATTTTATTTAAATTAAAGATCATGATGAAGGTCATGCAGATGTGTGGGTCAGTCAGTGTTTTACAGGAAATGGCTCATGGGTAAGAGCAGGTGTTGTGCGCTTTATAAACCCCAGAACTGCAGGATATTTATTACTTTTGGTTTTATTTAAGTTTCATTTTTTATTGCATCAACAGTAGATTGTTTCCTGTCAGGGTCCAAATTAACTAATTAACTATTCTGCTTGTGTGAGATATAATCTGAGCATTAACCATGGCATTCTAGAACATTATGGAACTTTGAGAAACTTTTATGAAAAATTATAGAACTTTGTGGAACATTTTGAAACTGTAGAACTTTCTGGAACCTTGGGAAACATTATGGAACTTTTGTCAAAAAATAAGAAACTTTGTAAAACTTTTCGAAAAATTATGAAACTTTATAGAACTTTTTGGAACCTCTTTTTGGAACATTTTGTAATTTTGTGGAACATTATGGAACATTGTGAAACTTTGTGAAATATTATGGGACTTTATAAAACAGTATGGACGTTTGTGGAACCTTGATTGAGGAACAATTATGGAACATTATGGAACTTTGTGAAATATTATAAAACACTTGATTTGAAGTACATTTCCAAACAAATAAATTGTAATTGTGTTGTACTTACTTATTTCTGTAGGTAAAAATGTTTTTTTGTTAGTTTCTGTAATAAATGAAGAATCAAAGGATTATTTGTTGGCAATTTCTTACATTCTTTGTAATTACATGGCATCTAATTACAGTGCTAACTTTATACTAAAATAAATTGTAAATGTAAACATGACAACCTTGTGTTTTAAGAAGTGATTTCTGTCATCAAATAAATATGAACAAATTGTTTCCATTTCAAACGGTTTACTTACATTCTAAAGTATATAGTGGTACCGTACCAGGGTCCGCTTGGAACACGACTGGGTAAAGTTTTATACGATACTGTACATGTTAGTAAGGTAAGAGTTAATGTGTGAGGACAACATGAGGTATGAAACATTGTGGATTATATAATATGCCATTTTCCTTGCCTTTGTCAAGTGGACACTTAGCACTATTAGTTAAAGCAAACAGCATGGCATGATGGGAGGCGATGAGCTGCCTGACATGCAACTGGGGTGAAGCCGTGTGCAGACCCAGCCTCGCTGGCTCTCCCTTGAACAATGGACCAGACACAAGGTACATCCTACTGCTTTTGTACTCGTCCACATGGGGCCAGGGGTAATAGGTAAGGCAGCTAAACTCCCTCTGGGGGGTACGTGCACACACTCACACTCACACACACACACACACACACACGCCACACTCAAGATGCTGATAGTGTAGAAGCTAGGAATGCAACATAAACAAACAGGAAGTGATTGAGATGAGCTGCTTTCACAGTTTACGCAGATGTACCAGACTGACTATCCACAATATTCCCATTTCCTACAGTGAACTGGTTATACTGGCTCTAACATGGTGGTCTGAAAAAATTTGCACGTCACCAGTTTTTATGACAGCCTGTAAAACGTGATGTGAAATTAGGTTGGTGGAACCAAAGCCTTCAGCGTGAACCAGAACTTGATCATCTTGACACTACTACAGATCAGTATTCAACACATCCTGACAGTTCGATGGACTCGGGTGTGTTTGCCCACCTGGTTGGGTGGCAGGTATCCCAGTGTGAGGGTGAGGAAACACACTCGCTGTGGTGTGTACGCATGCATGCATGCTGTGAGCTTGATGGAATTAGGAGGCTGTCGATTGTTTTCTCCACAGAGGCCCACAGCCTCCTGAGCCTTCCACTCTCACGCTTGCAGTTCAAAGAGAGGCAGACGGGGTGGGGAGGGATCCCTCTCTTCCTGCGCTCCTCCACACGGTGTTAGACCGCTCATCGTCCTTGTATCCTTGCCTCATTTCCTAATGACTGGCCGCAAGTGGCAAGTTCTCCGTGCTCACTCACGGCTCCTCACACGTACACACACTCACAGGGCTAAAGGATTTGTTTGGAAAGGTGGATCAGTGTCACACCTCCTTCTATGAGAAACAAAGGCCAAAATCTTAGCCTTAGCTCAGCAGGAACATCTTAACTAAGTATTTTTACAAAAAATTATTTCTCTGATTCTCTGTTTTAGAGCTGAGCGTGTGAATGTTGTAAACAACTCTCATGTGTCATGTGTGTGTGTGTGTGTGTGTGTTAGTTCACGTCCAATCTTTTTAACCCTTAAAAAGAGGAAAAGATCTGAGCTGTAAGTCAGTGATGATAAAAAAAAAAGGATTATAGCATATTATTATTACAATTTTATAATATTATAATTTTTGGCCATACAAACAATTGAAAACAGCCAGAAAAAAGACGTGATCATGTGTATCTGTGCCATTTCTTTGCCTATGTGACCCATTTTTTTTCCCTCAGTCATGTTTGGGTAGTCTATTAAAATGAACTAAAATTAGTTTATCATATTGCGTATTTAGTGCTAAAATATGAGATATGTCACTCTATACTGCACAATCCTGAGCCCTATATATGATTATTAAAAAATATTATAAATTAAAAAATTATTAATTAATAATAATTAATATTAAAACAAATAATGACTAAAATGTTCTGGGTTTTAAGGGCTACATGTTATGCTGGAGATCTTCTGCTGTGTGAAGTTACGAGAAACTGACAATCTTTGAACTGTCAGTGTGAATAAGCTGCTCTGAGATCTGACTGTAGACATCAGAATGTGAAGACTGAACCATTAGACGGCTGTTCAAAGTACACGAGTAGTAATAGTGTGTTAGTAGTTGTGTTTGCTTAAAATGATAATAAGCTCGATATTACACTCTTGGGAAGTAAAAATATATTAATAATATTCAGTTAAAAGTTAGCTATATTAACTGCTTTCTTGTTTATTGTATTATTTATCTATCTGAATTATCATGATGATGGGAATATTCTGGCAATAGCGCAAAACTTTTTGAAGCTTAAAATAAAAATAAAAGTTTTGAATCAGGCTTAACGAGGTCATAATAAGAAACGTTAGCTAAACCACCCGTGTTTACATGATTACCCGGATCACACACGTCCCCCTGGACACATTTAAACTGGGCAACACCTATGAAAAAAAGCAGCGTTTCCGGGTTTTCCGTGTGTGGGATCAGCTGAGAACGGGAGAGAGTTCAGAGGAACATTTAAGGGTTCTGGAGATGAAGGGAGATCAGAAGAAAAGGTGCAATTACTTCTCCTTTCTTATGGAAATGCTAATGAAGTAGGCGATAGGGCCGCAGACAATGGGGGGCTACAGGCAGGTTGAGCGTCACCATGTAAACAGCTTCCTGCCACGGAGCCATTTAGCCCTCACTTTTACTGACTAACAAGCCATCTTCATGATGACTACAAAGAGCTAGGTTCCATCAAAGACCAGCACGAGCACCGGTCGCACTGCCAGGACTGACCACTGCGGCGCTTTCCCAGGAGAGTCCCAGATGAGATGAGCTGTATACATCGTTCTCAGCTCATCTCATCTGTTTTAAGGTTTTCCCTGCAGCATAGTTACACTTCTTACAGGAGGACAGTTCAATAAAGTTCTTTGAATCTTGAATCTTGCATCTTGAATCAGACAAGAGTCACATGGCCACCACCACCATCATCATCATCATCATCATCATGGTGCTTGTTGTGAAAAAGTGGAACAAAATCACACAGTGAGTGAAAATCTGCTGTATTCTGAAGAAAGCAATTCTTTTCCAAACTGTGAACCGTCACTAAGAATGAACACATCTATATAAAGAGAGAGAGAGAGAGACGAATCACACTTCTGTGTGATGAAGCTCCTGTATAAATCAGACACTCTGACTCATGCGCACTCTCCAGTCGTTATCGAGTATATCATTTCCATCTGCTCGCTTCAGCTGCTCGGCCCTGAGTGCGTTCTCTCATTAGACACCGCAGTGTGAAATGTAAACTGCAGCTGGATTTGGTTACCACAACAAATGTCAGACATGGGAGTTTGCTGGGAATATAATATATGTACATTAATCATGGGCGAAAGGTAGCTAGCTAGCCCAGGTTGCCTAGCAACCAAATGTTTGAAACCCAAAATCGCCTCAGCGCGATAAACGTAAAAATGAACACTCGGTTTGCTCATCCATGCAAAAGTATTCCTTGTGATGTTTTGTATGTTCTCCACAGCTTTTCGTCGTTCCCTGGACGTGCTGAGTCACAGAGGACCCAATAAAATTATGCATGCTTCATCAGTTGTTATCTATGCCCTTTTTAAAAGCAATATGTAGAATTATGTTTCCTTTAAAGATGTCAGTAATTGAACCATCGTTGGTGTGATCAGTGACCATCAGACGAAAGGCATATATTTTTCACCTTGAAGTGGGTATACACTTTTTGACCCTTCTGTATATTACAATCAGGACATTCAGACTCTGTTGTTCTCTAATCACCCTAAGCAGATGTAACGATGAAACCCTCCTGTAGATGGCAGTGGATCAGATCAGGGGCGGAGGTGGGCGGGGGTGGACGGAGCTACAGCTGTGGTAAAAGATCCAGGAGTGGGCCGTTTCTATTGTCCTTTAATGAGCGGCTTTGATCTGCGCTCAGCATTTAGTGTTTGTACACCTGGACTACAGCAGGGCTTTGGGTGGCAGGAAAAAAAAAGCCAGGGTTCTGCTGGGGAATTGGGGTGTGTTTGTGTGAGTGTGTGTGTTTGTGTGTGTGTTGATTGAAGATTGAAAGAAGATGAAGTGAAGCCATATGAGTTAGATCCACGTCATGCAGGTAACAGTAACGGTAACGGTCCCTGGCGTGGGAATGCAGTAAAAGAAGCCCTGGTTAGAGCCCTAGAGCTTTTGTTTGTCCTGTTTTTATGGTCTGTGGTGTTTATGGTCATGGAGCTTCAGTGGGATCATAAGCCTGTAGATCTTCAATGTGATGGCCAGACGAGAAGCGCTGCGGTCTTGAGTTCTACATTAAACACCTCGGAGTGAGGGGGATGTGATCTTTAGGATCAACGTCAAGAGGGGAAGAAGAGGATATGATTTTGATCCAATTGCAGTTTTATTATCAAAGTATTGAACATCATGGGTTCTTATGTACGCATAGCGGCTGAACCTCTGTGTGTCAAATTTAGCCTTATACAAACATACACACACATTATGTGCAGATTTCGGATATATCAGCAGGATTTGAGCTTAAATTATGCATTCCGATTCATTTAAGTTTCTGGATCCACTCTGTCATGCAGCTAAGGTACAGCTGCTCACTACAAACTCGGGGTTTAATTGTGTGTTTTCTCACACACTGGTGTCTGCTGACCTCAGCTGTACATATTTGCACCAGAAAACATGAAGCCTACAGATGCACCCACACACACACACAGACACACACACACAGCTCACTAGGACACAGTTCAAGCTCTGCTGATATCTTTACAGCAGCATTAAACAGGCATTACAGATTAAACAGTTGTTCATGAAATATGGCTTTTTTACTTTTTCATTAGTACGTATGACTACATGCACAAGGCAAAACTGGTAAAACTGGTATTATATCCAGCGCTTTATTTGGCACATTGGCAATTTATTGTATTTAGGTACATTATTATATTTAGATTATGAGATACTTTATTATATAAGCATATTTCTAGTTAAATCTTGAATATGGGTAAATTTTTTCTACACGTTCTTAAAATAAGATTATAACAAACCAAATATAAGATTAAGCTTACTTCTACTCAAATGCTACTAAAAGTCATTCATGAAATATGTTTTTTTTAAAGATTCAAATATCTCTTTATCACCATGATTATCACATATGATTACATGCACAAGGCAGAATAATGTTATATATTATATTTTATGTTAGATGATTATTTTTATTTGATTAACAATATATTTCATACAAATTTCACTGATTTTTAAAACAGTCACAAGCTCTTGGCTCTTCTCTCTCACACTGTACAAGATAAAGTGTATCATAGGCTCCTGCTCTGTTTCATTAGCATCCCAAAGGTCCCGGGCCTATTGTCGAGGACAGAGGCTGAGATGGGAGGGAGCAGGGAACAATTACAGAGCCTGCAAAGTCTTTTTATCCTTTTCAAAGCCAGGGTGATTAGGAGAGGAAAGTTTAGATTTCCTGAACTTGAAGTGGAAATGCAGCAGTGACAGACGCATCTCAGGGCTCAATCCACATCTGGTGAAGAGTAGGGAAAGCCTGTATGTGTGTGTGTATGTAGGGGGAAGTGAAGGACTGATACCTGTCCTAAAGCATCAACTTTCTTAAAACAGTTCAAAATAAACACACAAACACACAGGACGATAAAGTGAAAAGAACAAGAAACACAATCCACATGTTAATAAATTAAGATTACAACAAACCAAATACAAGATTGATAAGTTTATTTTTGGTCTAATTTTACTAAAATTGTAAGTGGAATTATCGTGAACATAGATACATTTATCTACATAAAATAAGACTACAACCAACCAAAGTAAAGGTTATTTAGATGATCTCTAATCAAATGTTACTAAAATTGAAAAAAAAGTGAAAATGTCTTGAAAATAGTAAAATTTATCTACACTTTTCTAAAATAAGTTTATGATAAACCAAATACAAGATTATTAAGCGCATTTCTTGTCAAATGTTAGTAACACTGTGAGAGTAAAATGTCTTGAATCTAGTAAAATTCATCTACATGTTCAAAAATAATATTACAACAAACCAAATTAAAGGTTATTTAGCCTTTATTAGTGAAATGTTGTTAAAACTTTAAATTAAAATATCTTAAATCTAGTTACATTTATTTGCACTTTTATTACAAATACGTTTAATATATCAAATAAGTTTACAACAAACCTAATACAAGATTATTAATATAATTTCCAGTCAAACGTTGCTAAAATTGTAAGAGTAAAATGTCTTTAATCTAGTTACATTTATCTACACTTTCTTATATTTATATACACTTTCTAATAAAATTACAACAAAACTAATATAAGATTATTAAGCTTATTTCTAGTCAACTGTTACTTTAATTTTAATTTTCGCTTAAAACTTTTGTAAAAGTTTTTTTTAGTAAAACTTTGATTAGAAGTAAGCTTAATACTCTTTTTTATTTTGATTTGTTTTAATCTTAAGAAAGTGTAGATAAATTTAACTATATTCAAGATCTTCTACTTGCTAAGACATATTTTTTTGCATTGCAAAGTTAACTCCCTCTGTTGAATCTGAATACACTCCGTTGTGAACTGAATACAGGATATCGATCCCTTTTGGGTAAAGATGCTTGCGCTTTGTGTGTTATGTGTGTGTCCTCTTCCCAGGCCTGAGTCATCTTCCACTGTTTACTTATTTAGGCTGGTGAGGAGAGAACGGTGGAAAATATGCATCGTCCCTTATAAGCGTTTCTTTGTGGAGCACCAGTCCTCTGTAATATTTCTCACTCTGGTGAGAGAGAGCTCGTGCCAGGGCCAGGCAGCATCTCTTAACCCTGGAGACACTGATGAGATCTCTGTTTCCCACAAAGCACAGCACGTCGACGTGTGGGACACACATGATTTTAAAAACAGTGGAAGGAAGTGTAATCAAATGATCGTACAGTCACGTTACAACTGTTTGTGTACAGCAACATGGATCGAGTAATCATCAGGCTGTTCTGAATCATAATCAAATATTTGTGAGCAAAACTTTCAAGAATTCAAACAAAGGACTATCAGCCCTTCTCTATTATTATTATTATTATTATTGTTATTATTATTATTATTAGTAGTAGTAGTAGTAGTAATAGTTACTTTTAATCATTTATATTAGCAGATACAGGAAGTAACACCATTTATTCATCTTAGTTAGTTTTTAAGTTTAAGAAAAAACAAAAGCTCTCCAAAACAAAAAAAAAGAAAAAGATGGAACTGAAACCTTAGCATGGATAAGTGCGAGGAAGCTCTACGACTTTATGGCCTTTGAGGAGAGAAATGCAGTAGGAAGTGGCGCAGTAAAGAAGTCACACTCCACAAAGCTGCTCTCAGACCTTTCCACTCAGGAACTACACAGACATGAGCGAGGAACGATGTAATGCACCTTATGAACTAACCCGAAATCATTTCTGCACTTTTTAAAGTGTAGTGTAG
This sequence comes from Leiocassis micropogon, assembly GCA_028565275.1. Lineage (NCBI taxonomy): Eukaryota > Metazoa > Chordata > Actinopteri > Siluriformes > Bagridae > Leiocassis > Leiocassis micropogon. The sequence continues at coordinate 9,305,081 of JAOVVA010000012.1, forward strand.
TGTAGTATAGCATAGTAGTGTAGCATATGCCTTGCTGTGCTGCTTACAGAAGTAGTTAAATAATCAACGCTGAGAAAACCAGCCTCTGGATGCACATGTACGCAAAATCACATATTAGGACGAAGGCAGAAGGAGCTGTGTAGGTATACCTCCTGATCCTGTGTAATACAGTTTGTAAGTTCAGATCAGAGCTTCTGTCGGCGTTAAGCGTTGTGGCTGGGGGCTGCAAAGGAGTTTCACCCCGGAGCAATCCACACTTCAGCAAGTACAGAGGCACACAGGCAAACACAAAGGATTTCACACATGTGGATTTGGGACAACAAAAGATTAACATCACTTGCAAATATACAACTGACAGATAAGACGGCTTTAGATTGGCTTGACTTCCTTTTTCTGTTTTGTAGCCCTTTAAGGTCAGATAATTTTAGCCATTTTTTGTTTAGCTGTATTTTTTGTTTTTTTAATAAACATATACAGACATATATAGGGCTCATGATTGTGCAGTATGGAGTGACATATCCTTTTTTCAGCACAATCTAGGCAACATGAACTGTGTGTTTTTTTTTTTAATCAACTATACAAAGCAAAAAAAAATAAAAAATGGGTGAAGAAATAGCACAGATACACCCAATCATATTAACAAGGGTGCCATATAAGCATTATATATATTGTATTTAACCTTTGCTGTATTGCTGTCACGGATTTGTGTCATTTAGGTTTTAAAGGTTTCAAGAGTTTTAATAAAAATATTGAGAAAGGTAAAATGAATTTATTACTAAATATAAAAAAATAAACCACTGATTAACCTTACAGCACACAACACACGTGTAGAAGAGTAAATATTTATCTCACTTATGCTTCATATACACAAATCACGATCCGGGGGTCAGGTCATTTAAAAAGTGTGAGTTGTGTAAAAATGCTAAACAAACAACATGATGTGTATAACTGAGAATTATTTACACTTCCTAAATTTACAGAGAGAGTATTAGGGTTTGATTCTGTGTGGTCTGATAGACAGCATGGTTTTTAGTTTACACCTCACAGAACACTTATAGTCTTGAACTTTTAGCCTTATGGTTGTTGTCAGTCTTTTAGCTGCTCCTGTCGAGGGATCGCCACAGCCAACAATCTGAACAGCACAACAACTTGGCACAGGTTTTTTTCTTGGTTTGTTTTTTGTCTTTACATCAGATGCCCTTCCTGACGCAACCCTCTAATTTTTTCTAGGCTTGGGACCCGGCATCAAACCCAGGCCTTTCGCATGGCAAGGCAAGAAACCTACCACTGAGCCACCAATGCCAGACTTTTAGGCTTACAAGCCTAACTTTAGAAGAAACAAACATGCCTTCACTCATGTCCAATCGCGAAAGATCACATGTCTGGCGTACAACGCGCATCCCAGGATGTCCAGAAGCAAGCGCAAAAGCAGCGGCGATGAAGCTAGCACTGCTAAGAAGCGCCGAGTAATAATGACAAAAGTGAAAATAATTGAGAGAATGAAGCGAGGTGAAAAGATGACAGACATTGCTCATTCCTTTAACGTGAATCATTCAGCCAAGAACGAGATCATGGAACATAGTTTTATAATGTGTATAGCCAATTGTGTTAGTATCCTAGTAGTTGGCCGATGTTTGTTGGACTTACGGACAAATTGGACATACGAACGAGCTCTCGGAACAGAACTCGGAAGTATGATGAGGGACTTAATGTACTTATAGAAGTTTGTAATGTTGAGGGAATCATAGCTACTGGTGCTAACTGTTGTTGGCGTGTGCTGAGAGAAAATACAGGAAGCATATATACACACACACACACACACAGTGCAAAATAAATTGTCTGCAACAAACCACGTTTATTTTTAATAAAAGTTTTTAATCTGTGCTTTAAAAGTACACAGGCTAGTAAACAGGCTAACACCTCAGGCCATTTTTAGCGCGTTTCTATGTATTCAAGGTGGAGGCGCGAGGAAGCAGTGGGCGTGGCTTCGTCTGATCAGGCCCCGCCCTCGGATCAGCAGGGGGTCCTCCTTGCGCTTTTTAAGTCGCGCGTCATCGCGGAAACTCCAGTCGAAGTTCGCTGTCAAGGCGCCGGAATTCGAGCAGCTTCTCTCCGCGGGCTGGGCGCTCATCATCATCATCATCATCATCATCATCATCACCACCCCTGTGATTACTTTGTTGCGGCTCGTTTTTGGTTCGTTTTATTTTCTTGCTTTCCCCCCGATAAGCCTGGAGATATGAGCTGTACCACTCCCGACCAGAGGCTGGAGCATCTCCTGAGCGCGGTGAAGAGCGAGTTTCAACAGGGCAGTGAGAAGGGAGACACCTCCGAAAGGGACATCACACTCAGCCTGGAGGATGCTGAGCTCTGGAGCAAGTTTAAAGAGCTGACCAATGAGATGATTGTCACCAAGACTGGCAGGTAGGCCATGCACAACTTTTGTTCTTTATTGAACTCTTTGTAGCCTAGGTTTGGTGTTTATTGCGTGGTTCAAGCAGATCTTTACTGTTGAAGAATCACAAAGCCTGAGGCAATGTGATGCTTCTGCTTCGTAAGATCTTCTGTAGGATTTTCTGCTGTCTGGAATTTCCTTCGGATTCAGTAAAGTATCTCTATCTATCTATCTATCTATCTATCTATCTATCTATCTGTCTATCTATGGGTCAGACTCAGTGTTCAGTATTGTGGGTGTTCCTTGTTGTTTCCAGGCGCATGTTCCCCGTCCTCAAGGCCAGTGTGAGCGGTCTGGACCCCAACGCCATGTACTCGGTGCTGTTGGACTTCGTGGCTGCAGATAACAACCGCTGGAAGTATGTCAACGGAGAGTGGGTCCCAGGAGGAAAACCGGAGCCCCAGAGCCCCAGCTGCGTGTACATCCACCCCGACTCGCCCAACTTTGGTGCCCACTGGATGAAAGCGCCTGTGTCCTTCAGCAAAGTCAAACTGTCCAACAAACTCAACGGAGGAGGACAGGTCAGGCCTCAGGACACTCCCCAGTCCTTGTACTCATCTGCACGTTTATTTGTAGATCATACTGTCATCTCCATGCATAAAGATAACTTTGCGTATCCCCCCTCTTCCTGTAGATCATGTTGAACTCCCTGCACAAGTACGAGCCGAGGATCCACATCGTCAAGGTGGGCGGCATCCAGAAAATGATCAGCAGCCAGTCTTTCCCAGAGACTCAGTTCATAGCGGTTACTGCCTACCAAAACGAAGAGGTATGGAGCTCGAAACTAGTCGAGAAAATTCTGTCATGCTTTTGTCACAATGGATTAAAACATTGTTTTGTCTATTTCTTTAGATTACAGCGCTGAAGATCAAACACAACCCTTTTGCTAAGGCCTTCTTGGATGCTAAAGAGAGGTGTGTAATTAAGTAACTTGTGGTCTAGATTAGAACATAACTGATTTAGAGTCTGGTCTAACATTACGTGATGGTTTTATAGAATAAGAAATTAACAGTTTTTGTTCTTCATTTTTTCAGGAGTGACCATCGGGAGGCCCAGGATCAAAGCAGTGACCCTCAGCAGTCTGGCTACTCCCAGAGTGAGTTCTCTTATCAGTTATACACACAAAAATGCTCAGTAGAAGGATTCCTCCGTAATGACTTAACCTTCTTCTCTTGCAGTTGGAGGCTGGTTTTTGCCCAGTAACGGCCCCATTTGCCCCAGCAACAGCCCACCACAGTTCAGCGGGTCTCCGGGTCACTCCTCCAGTTCTTACTGTGAGCGCTATTCCAGCCTGCGGAGCCACCGAGCATCTCCGTACCCCAGCCATTACCCCCACCGCAGCACTAACAACAGTAAGACGCTTCACTACCTGTTATTCTCAGTTTGTTCTTGTATTCAGATGTATTCCGATATATATTCATAACTTGCATATATTAAGTCTTCCCTGAGATAAGCTTTGGAATAAGGTTTAGGTTCTGACATGACTGTAAGTTCCTCAGATAAGGTGCTGACTGTGTGTATCATGGTGTTTTTAGACAGTTACATGGATGGCTCATCAGGGAGTATTCCAACCCACGACAACTGGTCAACCCTGCAAATCCCTAATTCTAGTGGAATGGGCACCCTCGCTCATAGCACCAACTCCACCTCCAACACCAGGTCAGCCACATAAACTACCATTCAGTTTTTTGATATTCAATTTTAATTCATGTCATTTTCATTGATGCTTGTTCTAATTAATAGAGCAGTTAACTTAGTGATCAGCTTTTTAACCTTTAACCTCATTGTGTGTTTACAGCCAGTACCCTAGCCTGTGGTCTGTGGCTGGGACGGCCCTCACCCCATCTGGCTCTGCTTCAGGCTCCATTACTGGGGGTCTAACTTCTCAGTTCCTTCGAGGCTCCTCCGTGTCTTACTCAGGTCTGACCTCCTCTCTACCCGTCTCTTCTCCGTCATCCATGTATGATCCAGGACTGACTGAGGCAGGAGTAGCCGATGCCCAGTTCGAGACCTCCATTGCCAGACTCACGGCATCCTGGACACCTGTAGCACAGAGCTACTAAGAACTGACTGAGGCTCAAGAGACTTGCTGGCTGTTACAGAGATCCTCAAGATCCAGACGAGATTCCTTCATGCAGTTTAAGGGAATTCCTTCATCGTGTTAGAAAGTTAGAATAAATGCATGACATAGGCGTTGCTACTGATGCTTTTAAAAAAAAAATTGACAGTAATTTTTTTTAGACATTTTTTGGGACCAACGCTGGAGCTCCTGGAACTACAAGATTAAAAAAGACCAAAGATTGTTGACTGAATAAATGTAAATGTCTGTAAATAAATTTTAAGTTAATTCTCATGGTTGGTCATATAAAATATAAATTTTAAATATTCAGAAACCTATGTGTGTTTGTAAGAGCCAAATCATATGCAATGCGAAGTCCTGGAACCTTGCACACACAAGTGCCTTGTACATACCTATCTATTTCTACTGGTTTGCTGTAAGCTTTATTTATGTCTTTTTAAAATTAAATTAATTTTTTCTTCTCCAAAATGTCTGTTTCTACTTCCCTTGTTTGACGACTCTACTGTGTAAAAAATATTTGACCCTCTAGATAGGTAAAATATGAATATTAATACCTGAGAGATCATTTGCAAACATGCATACTGTACCTCCATATAATTGCCTTGAAAATGTGTCATAAAAATATGAAAAAACAAACTGAAAAAGGGAAAAAACTTTACAAAGTAAAGGTGGCTTAGTGGCTAGCAATGTTGCTTTGCACCTCCAGAGTCCGGGTTTGAATCCTGCCTCTGTGTGCGCAGAGTTTGCGTGTTCTCCCCGTGCTTGTCGGGTTCACATTTCAAGGACATGCTGACTAGGCTAATTGGCGTTTTTAAATTGCTTGTGTGTAAATGAGTGTGCGAGTCAATGTGTGTGCCCTACTGGCACCCTGTCCAGGGTGTACCCCGCCTCGTGTCCTAAGACCCCCTCGACCCTGTATACAGGATTCAGAGGTATGGACGATGAGACAACGCCGATAACTGGTATCTCCAATTAAAATTAATTCAGCTCCTTGAGCCTCTGAAGCATCCAGTTAACCTCGGGGTTTGTCCGAAACATCATGTTTCTCTGGAAACATTTCTCACTTTTTTTACTATTGAATGTTTGCACTCAATGGCCACTTTAATAGGAACACCCTTAAAAGAGCAACCGGGCTTGTTCATTCTGGGAAAGTTACTTTTTTTTTCTTGTAAGTGCCAGAAGAACTGGTGCAAGTATTCCTGAAATGTCTTTTTTTTTTTTTTAAATAAATAAATAAATAAATATGCATCAATCTTACACAAAATGGTAAAAAAAATAAATAAAGCAATACATTTTTTTTAGAAAGATTAGATGATAATGATCAGACTGGTCTGAGCTGACTGGAAAACGACAGTAGAGTAACTCATATAATCTGTACTATATTGTATGAACACACACCTCTCCTCATTTCCAAATGTGACACACATTATTGTTGTTTGTGCTACACATACTGTACATCTTGTATCTGTGTATTGTCATACAGGTGGATGAGCTTTAAGAGCAGAAGAGAAGATCAGGTTCCTCTCCTGGCAGCCATGAACAGGAATTTGAGACTATTATACTGTAAATACACACACACACACACACACACACACACACACACACACACACACACACACACACACAGTGGTGAGCTGAGAATAGAGCTTACAACATCTTTAAACTGTCCATAAGTTGATTATTATTTAGATGTTCTAGTCTTCATGAATAAATATAAATAAATAAAATTACATTGAATACAGATAGACATTGATTTAATACGTCATTCTTATCTGATCTCTCGCAATAACACAATGCACAGTAACACAGCCTGCAGACCCTCTGACCAAGTTTGTTCTTTTGTTTGTTTTTAGACTATTCTGCATAAGACTGACACATTTTATTTTAAAGCCGTTTCAGGAATAAAGGATTAAATGAGTACAGTTGGAAAGTTGTTCCTATTAAAGTGGCCAGTTTCAGTCCTTGGTTTAACTGGTTGCTTCAGAGGTTTGAGGAGCAGAATTTATTTTAATTGAAGATATAATTTATTTATTTTCTAAAGAGTTTTTTTTTTGTCAGATCTTAAGGCCATTACGTGGACATACAGTACAGATGTTTACAAATGATCTCTCAGGTATTAATATTTATATTTTTCCCATAGTTGTTTTATAATATATTCTTGTTTTTTTTTTAATATATAATGAATAAAAGTATAGACATACAGCACGCCAGCGTATACATCAGAACTTTCTCCTTTCTCCTGCTGTACTTTTATATTACTTTACTGCCATTCTGCCAAACTTCTCAGCAAACAAACACACCTGGGTTTCCAGGAAAATATTAAATATCAGACATCGGAGCTACGTGTATGAAGTGAAATCTAGGTTTTGTAGTTGTGCACAAGTTGTGCGGAAAGTCCAGACACAGCACCAGGCTTGCAGCTCCGAGACTTACACATGACGGCCTTTTTCTACCTTTCACACAGTTTCGTTAGAATTTACAGCTCGGTGTTATACTGGACAAAAAAAAGAAAAAAAAATTAGACATAAATCTTGCAATTTTCTTAACCAAACAACATCAAAGCTGCTCTGCACTGAACAAAGTGGTTGTTTCATGTTTTAGAATGTTAAGAAATTATGTTTGTTAATGATAAACACACACACACACACACACACACACAGAGTTGGCATGTAAGTAATATGAGGAAATATCTGAGACGCAAGACAAAAGATAAGCTGCACTGATCCTCTTCTTTACAGCGTAGTGTGTATATGTGTGTATGTGTGTATTTCTCACACAGGTTTAATGCTTTTAATAAGGTCCTGTGTTGCAGGAGTGGCAGTGAGGGACGGATCTGGCAGTGCTTCTGTCCCTGCGGCTGAGAGCCTGTGAATGAGGAGTCCACACACGGGTGCAAATGAAGCGCACAAGGTTAAAGCCCCGTGCTAACTTAGCTACCGAACAAGATGACTAACATAGAGGACCTTCCTGTACTGCCAAAGGTCTATTTATTTTCATGCTTTTATAATTCTAATTATGACATTACTGATGAAATGTTGTTGTTTTTTTATCCATGGGCACTATTTCCATTGGTGTCAGTCACCTTCCCTCTCCACCTTCTTGTTATATATAAGACATCATTGGAACCCCGAGCACCCAGAGGAAACCCACCAAGCATTGGGAGAAAACGCAAGGTCCGCACACACAGACCCAAACCCGGGTCTGTGTGTGAACCCCGACCCTGGAGATGCAAGTACACAGTGCTAACCACAGTGCTGTACCACTTTACTTTGTGGCCACTTCACATGTGGCTTGCAAGCCTAATTGTGTGTGGAAAGGTGAAATATTAGACAATTATCCAATTCCTGATTTGTGCCACATGTATCTGTGTGAAGCAAATCAGGTAGCAAAGATGCTGCTTGATTTGTAAAAGAAGAAAGTTTCAAAACGTGCATGTCCACAGCTATAAATTATAAACACTAAGCCTATAATGACAACTTTTATCAGAACGTAAAAATCACAAAGTTATAAAGTCTGTTATTATTGATAGTGTGGAGTGACGGTGGTGTGGCGGCACGGTGGGGGTTTAAATCTGGTGCATATGTGTGTTTATATGTGAGGAGTTTGCATGTTCTCCCTGTGATTAAAGGGTTCTCCAGTTTCCTGCAACAGTCCTAAGACATGTGATGTACAGCTTGTAGTGTCTGAGTGTGTGTGCTTGTGCACTACAATGGACTGTCTTGTGCCCTGAGTGCCCTCTGAAACCCTACAGAGGATAGAAGGGATACATAGATTATGGATGGATGTACAGATGTAGCATTTTGCTCCATTTGTAAAATATACTTAAGATGAATCAATCAAGGGTGGCACAGTGGCGTAGTGGTTAGTCTCCTTGTAACTCCAGGGTCTGAGTTCGATTCCCGCCTCAGGTCTGTGTGCATGGAGATGGCAAGTTCTCCCTGTGCTTGGTGTTTTTCCTCGGGGTGCTTCAGTTTCCTCCCACAGTCCAAAGACATGCAGATTAGGCTAACTGGCGTTCCCAGTGACCCGTGCCCATAATGTGAATGAGTGTGTGTGTGTGCCCTGTGATAATTTGGCAACCTGTTCTGGGTGTACCCTGCCTTGTGCCCTAAGTCTCCTGGGATAGGCTCCAGGCCCCCCGTGGCTCTGTATACAGGATAAAGCGGTATAGACGATGAGTGAGTGAACCAGTCAAGTAAATTTTACTCTAGGCCTTGAGTAATATGCTGTGCTGATGTTGTAGTAATTTGTTCATTCATTAATTTTCCTTCCACTTTTCCTGGTGTAGGTCACAGGTAGAGGGCAGGTGCAGAAGGATAGTCTAGACTTCTCTATTCTCCAGCTGTTCCTGAGGGATCTGCAGATTGGCCGTAGGGTCTCTGTCCAGTACACATGCCCGAAACCCATCTTGTTTAAACAGACTAGGGGTATCCATGCAAAATGCCCAAACCACCTCAACTGCACCCTCTTGATTTGTAAAAAATTTGTTTCATCATGAAGACTAAGCCGGTGATTATACAAATCATTGGTTAATCTCTTTTTCCATCACTCATGATTAAGATCCCAGGGTACTTTTCCACCTCGAGGTCTCTGCCCTAACCTGAACAGAGCGTCCAACTATTGATGATTTTGATCTTAGTTGCTTCTGATTCCGCAGTAAAATATTCCAGAGCGTGCGGAGACGGTACCATGAGATCAGCTATAAACAATATATAATGTTATCTCTACCCCTTCACACTGGATGCCTCTGCAACCCTGTTGCATATTGACAAAAGTTGAGAAAGTTGAGAGACAGGACCTTGTCTTGTTTTGGCTCAGAAGACTATCTCTACAACTCAGTGGAGCCGTCCTTCTTCAGCTTTCCACACCACTATTTTCCAGCAGCACATCCTAGTGTTGTTAATTAGCGGCTGTTCCATGACAGGCACCACCAGCCCTCTCTCTGGCCACAGCCTTTGCAGCTGCGTCTATGTTTGAGGACCGGGACATTTAGAGTCAATTACGATAATGGACAAAATTGTGTTCGAACAATGTATTCATTATTGGACACAAGATTAATCACTTTTTATAGCTTAGGTTCGGATCTGAGAGAGTGTTATTCCCAATCACACGTCTCAGAGCGTCTCCATCACTCCCAACATGAACATTGAAGTTCTTCTGCAGAACTACAGGGTCGGTAAGAAGTTCTCGCTCAAACACCTGCACTTAAAACTCCTAGCTGGATGTTGAAAGTCAAAACCTGATGCTCTTGGGGCTCTTCCTGCATGTGAAGACACAAACGCCTGAGAAATGGATTTGAAAAGGTAAATAATTTGTATAACCACAAAGATGGAGTCCTCAAATGGAGTTTCAATGAAGGAAAGAGAAGAAAGACAATACATAATGAAGTCCTATTTGACTGAAAAGGTTTCCAATATCACATGCCCAAAAGGACACGGATCGATACATGCTAGCTGAGTAGCTGTAATGCTGCAAATGATTAACTGTTAGCATCATCATAGTGAATCATGACTAGACTTTTCAACACAATTTTAAATTAGACAGAATAAATCAGCTAAAACATTGAACGTGAATACCAGAAACGTTAGCAGGGTACAGAGAGAAGGCAGGGGGCGGAGTCACAATAAAATAGCATATGCACCAACTCATCAGGCTCGCACTGATGTAATGGTGTGTCATTAACTGAGAGTAAAGTCATGCCACATGGGATACCAGAATCCGTACATGCTCCCGCTCCTTATAGAAAACTATTGCTTTGATCATTTAATTAAATTATTATTTTTATTTTTTAACAGAAACAACATAAAATGCAAGTAGTGAACAAACTCTGGGGCTGTGAAATAGCGGGAGGCTACAGCAAGGTGTGTGTGTGTGTGTGTGTGTGTGTGTGTGTGTGTGTGTGTGTGCTTGGCCTGTGGCAGCTTAGAGGTTTTCTTGGAAATTTTTAGATTTTTTTTTCCCACTGAATGTTTGAGATCTGTGACAGGTCAGTCAGAGAGGGCAGACTGTAATTGTGAAGAAAGAAATTCTAGGCACATCAATAACTTTATTACTATTATGAGCAAAGGTCCCATTAAAGGTCCCATTCTCTCTAAGACGTTATGGGTTCTGAGACTCTCTGAGATTTCTTTCTTTCTTTCTTTCTTTCTTTCTTTATTTTTGCAACAGCAGCGTGTGTGTGAGATCATCCAACCTTGACATGATTAAACTACTTTATCTTGGTTCCAATGTTTGATTAAACATTGATTGAACATTATGCAAAGATGTAAACCTGTATTTGTGAAGTCATGTTGTATCCCATCTCTTACATACTTTTGAATAACTCTTGACCTTTATGCATGATTTTGGATTAAGACCCAAAAAGTTGGACAGGTTGCACAGGGGGGTCCTGGTTACCACTGTGGCCGCGCCTCTCCAGGGTCAAGAGATTGATTCCGCAGGTCTGTGTGTGGGGCGTTTGCATGTTCTCCCCATGCTTGGTGGGTTTCCTCCAGGTGCTCCTGTCCTGTCTTACAGAGGAGGGTAATTGGGGTTTCCTGGAGTTCCTCCACTGACCCTTTTACAGGACAAGCGGTATAGAGAATGAATGAGAACCCCGTGGGACGGATTTATTTGAGCAGGTCAATTCCCAAAATTAGCTGGCACAAATTGCATGGTGTATCAAACAGGCGATGATCTGAGAGTGAGGTTATAAAGTCAGGATAATGATAGTCCTGGTTCACATTGGCCCAGGGTTTTAATAACAACCTCTTCGGTAGCAGAGAAGTGATTCCAGTTAGACTCGATGACGAATGTTTGATCGGTCTGATGATCTGCACCGTTTTAGCTTTGATTTATTGAACCTCGGTTGCCAGAAGCAGGTCGTCAGGTCTGGTCACTGAGAAGCACTGTGTTTGCAGATGGTTCGTGCTCCTCCCATGTCCGCACACACAGTCCCACCTCACCCTCTGATGTCTGTGTGCTTTCGTTAATGAAGAAATTCTCATACCTGGGTGAGACATTGCTCTCAGCTGAGGAAACCAGGCCTTGTGCTCGGTCTGGGCCAGCTCATCACGGGGGCCTCGGACCATGAGGCAGGGGGAAACTGGAACGAACAAGTCTACTAGTACCAACATAAGTACAAAATTATCTGTTTTTCCCCAAAGAAAATGAAATACTGAACGGTGTAGGAGAACTCCCAACGTGTTTGTGGTACACTTCCTGTTCTTATAAAAACCCAGATCTGTCCAGGACCATTTGAGCACAATAATGCTTGTTCAAAAACAGTTGTCCCTGGATTAAGAGGCAAAGTGGAATTTAGTGCACACAAGCTAGTGCACCTTCTCTTTTTTACTTTTGCTGTTTTCTTAAGATGCCCGACCTGTTCATCATCATGACAAACGAGAAGACTCAGCACAGTAAAATCACCTGCCACAACACCCTTAAGGAAGAAGCTTTAATCCAACAACCTGGATGTGGGCGGATTACACCAGCACATCTCTGTACAACAGCGCCCTCTTGTGAGACCTGAGGTTTTAAAGGTTCCTCTCCCTTCGTGGGAATGTAAGGTTTATTCTGTAACGTTCACTAAAAATTTGACCTTCAATAACAGCAAAGACTTTTGATGTAAAATAAGACCATACATATGCAAGTTTGTGCACCCCAGCCCATGTGACCCTGTATGAAAACGTTACTAATTAATTCTTTTCTCTTTCATGAATCATAGATGTTCACTCTTTAGTATTAAAGACATAACTTTTTATTGTGAATTCGGAAAAATAAACCTCTTGAATTTGTAGTTAATTATTTCGTTTTAAATGCAAAATACTTTATACATAACCAAAAAAATCAAAAAGGAACAATCGTATTTCCCCCTTTTCTTAATAGACAGGACCTCACATTTTAATTCTCTTAAACTAATTCAATTTAATAAGAAGAATAATAGACTTCTACATTACTATGACATTGTTTTTAATTGAAGTAATATGTATCCTGCTACATCTTTTCCACTGTTTATACATCATAACTATCTTCTCGTGTCTTTTACCTTTACTTTGGACTGCCATATTTATAATTCTTTATCTTTTGTGTTTGATTTGTTGTAATTAATGATTTTTGTATTGTTTCCACAAAAAAAAGAAATAAGAATCACAGACGTCTACATATGAATCATTAACAGGTTTTCACAGACAGGGCGACATATCTGGTTCTTTCTCAGACTTTTTCCACAAAATAGAAATGTATTGATTGTTTCTGCTTTACAATTTATTCATGAAGAAATAGTGTGTTGTTAATGTTTTGGAGCAGAACTCAAGTGTCCTTAACAGAGTCCTGATGGCACGATTAGCCTCCTCGACATCCCGACACAAGCGCCCGAATTCACTACTGAGCTCTTGTAGCAGAACGTACACAAAAATTTCAATTCATTTTAATTTTATTCGTATACCGCATTTTAACAATGGTCATTGTCGCAAAACAGCTTTACAGAATCAAAAGGATGAAGGACAATTAGGGAAATGAGTGTGAAATGTGTGAGGATGTGTGTATGAATTGAATGATCAGATTTGTTCCTGATGAGCGAGCGCGACAGTGGAGAGAAAAAACTGCCTCAGATGGCAACAACACTGCCTCTCAAATTAATAATCAGCTCATGTGGGACGACACTCCTGAATGAGAGGCTAGTCAGATTGCAAGTCGTGGCGTTTGAATTTATTTATAAAAAGTGTAAACACTGCTTAAATATTTGGAACTCGTTCAGAAGTTTCTCGCTGCGTGGTAAAGGAGCAGAATGCGGATCGGTGGACAGAAGTGTAGAACGTTCTGGGTGAAGTGCTGTGGATCTCAGCTGAACTTGGCTTTGGAGAAGTCCATTTCAGGATGCTGCTCCATGAACCTGCAATCACAAACACACAAACACCAAGTATGACTAAGTTCAGAACGTTATAGAGCAGAAAGAAGCTGCCTGTAGTTTTGGATGCCCTTTGACCTTCTACACAAAATGCTAATGTGATTAAAGTAAAACGTGTCATGTCTAATGCAACAATCATAAATTTAACGGCATCTGAAACTCATCTTCGGCCCACCCAAACCTTTAATCATAACACATTGGACCACGGTGAAGCCTTTCCCTGTATGATTTTAACGAACACAATTTTAACCAAATTGTTTTTATTTTAGTAGTAATGTTACGCTTTTTTTTTTTTAAGTGATTCCATTATATTTAAGTTCAACTTAAAAAATTGAAAATGAAAAAAGATTTTACTTGTAATTTATTGTTAATAACCTCATTGTCCACCTGCAGTACCTCAACAGTGCACCAAGGGGGCAGCAGCCCACACTATCAGATGGACATTTTAGCTGAAATTACATGACTGCTTCCGTGAATTCGAACACTATTTGTCTGCGTCCGTTTTATCGTGGTGGTCCAGAAATCTCCCATGATCCTGTCTGTCATGATCCCCCCCCATTTCTTTTTATCAAAAGATGAAGAAATGAAAGAAATTGGAACAAATGTTTTACTGCGACAGGATGCAAAGCGCCTAAAAATATGATTTAAAAGCACGTTGTTTATGTAACAGTCTCAACAGCAAACTTGTTTCCGCTCTCGTCTGTTCCAAGCATTCAGCATCAGCAGTAAACTAATCACCGTCCTGATCATCTGTCATCATCTGCACCTGTTTCTCACTGGTTCATGCCTTAAGTTAGATGTTTTTCTTAATGCTTGGGTCACTGTGTGGCTTAACAAACAAAAAACATTCCTCTGAAACTGCTCGGGTACAGGGACCGGACTGGAAATCAAGCCTGGAGAACAATTCCTCACAACAAACAGTTTAAATACCAGACAGTCTGGCACTTTGGAAGCAAAATAAAAGGAAATGAGTGACTGCTGCAGATTATATGACGCAGCCATCAGCTGGTCCAGCACGCTGAGACACGCTGGGTGGTGGACTCATTCATAGGCGTCCTGGACTTGTGAATGTAGTTCGAGTGATCGAGACACTCTCACACTTGGACTTAACACCGAGCTCTTACACTCTGATCACCCAGGACACGTGTTAATGTCAGGTGTGAAGTGTCTCACCCGCGTTAAAGTCATGCGTGTCTAAACTTCTTTCACACATTAACAAACTCAAAATTTACAGCTACCTTCACGGAAAGAAATGCGCCTCCTGTTTCATGTGGGAAAGCCGAGACGCGCATGCTGGTCAAATTTTTTAGTAATAGAGCTAGGAGAAGGGGGCGGAGCTTCCACAGCTCGTCAAGACCTTTCTATCAGGGACCATTGATTTGTTTCGTTCACATGAATAATCGCCCCCCCTCCTTACACCCCACTGGCCAGCGTTACCGTTATTTATGTGCTTGTTCTCAGGTACACCAACGTATTTACACCCTCTGATACAGCAGGTGGCAGTACGCACCTACAGTGGTGTGAAAAACTATTTGCCCCCTTCCTGATTTCTTATTCTTTTGCATGTTTGTCACACTTAAATG
>JAOVVA010000012.1:9328103-9351456 GCA_028565275.1 Leiocassis micropogon
TCCGATCTGGGGGGGGGCAGCAGACAGCATACAGACTCCCCCCCCCCCCTCCGCCCCACCCCCCACACTACACCTGTGTTTGTGTGATATTAAAGCCCACCTGAGCACTGAGCACCTGTCCTCTGGGGAAACACGACACCCCGACTCCGATCACTCACACACTCCGACACAATCCGACATCAACATCAAACCATTAAACAAGAATTAATGACAAACAAACGAGCCAAAGTGGACAGAATATCTGAAATGTAGACAGATTTTTATTCAGATGTTTGTGGAACGGTAAAGTAACTTTCAGGTTAACGATTGAAATTGGATCACATGAAGCTCAGGTGACACTTTTAAAGGATTAATGTGTGTCTAATCTAATATACTGTTGGCCATCTGTCTCCAAATACAGCTGAATAAACCTTTATTACTTCAGGGAAGTTCAGTAACAATCCATCCAGTGTTTAATAATGTGCTGGAGAGTTCTTAACCCACTTCGGTTTTTGTTTTTCACTAGTTGTTTTCTTTTCTCGATGCTGGAAATTAATTTGTCCCGGATAAGACTAAAACGTTTCAGGGCCAGGCAGTGTATAATACGATAACTGAGTTATATTTTAGTTTACAATTAATTAGAAAACACAACATGAACGTTATTATGATGCTGAGAGATGGATCTTCCAAACAAGAGACTGAGAGGAACGATATCTCTACTGACACGAAACATTCAGCACCGTCAGTTTGTTTTAGTGATGCATGTGACTGTTACATACGATACGTCAGTGTGTCTCTAATAATGTGTAATATGGTATACACAGTGCCTTACAAAAGTATTTCTTCCCCTTGAACCTTTCCACATTTCGTCCCGTTACAACCACAAAAGTAAATGTATTATTGTGATTTTATGTACAAAAAATATCTGAAAAGTGTGGAAAAGTTCAAGAGGTGTGAATACTTTTGCAAGGCACTGTACTCTGTGATGATGGCTGTCCCACGGGAAAGTAAAAGAATGACGAGATTAAGGAGATTTCATAACACTTTCAGTTGTTCATTTCCTCATGCTGATAAACAACAAACAAGAAATGTTAATGTAAGGATCACTAAAGCATCTAATTATGACTAAATGTATAAAAACACAGTGTTTTGTTTACTCAGTGGTCAGTAATCTTATATCTTCTGCCTCTGCAGCTCTTTCACTGAACCCTGATGAGGCCACAAAAGAGATCTGATTTCAGAGTCATGAATACTGTAACGCAGGTGTATCTGAGAGGCCCGACGCTGAAAACCAGCCTCTCTTCAGCGCTGTCAGCTTCTGGACCGCCTCAATTATTAATGCATCACAGACTCGCGCGACTCTAATCAGCCGTCTTCATTAACGCAGCAGTTGCTAGGAGACGGCGGGAGGATGAGACGCATGCAGGGAGGGACTTATATAAACAATGAATTACCATTATTCATGCACACACACACACACACACACACACACACACACACACACACACACACACACACACACACACACACCATGCCACAATGTATATATATTTCCTCTATGTACACTGATAACGTCACAGCTCCAGGAAATGCAAATAGTTCTGATGAACGTGAACATGCTCACCTTCAGCCCTCGATATCGCTCATGAATGAGATTCGCTTTTCCTCTCAGGAACGTCTCGCTCTCCACAGACCTGACGACGTCGGTTATGAAATAAACATGAGACATGAACATGCATGAGTAGAACAACGTATTTAAAACACTATCGTGTTTAAGAGGAAACTCCGGCTGGCTCGGCAATACCGTGATGTAATAACGATTCTGTGATGAATTATGTCACGAAAAACTTTCCTTAGACATCACAGATACAGTCATTTTTTTTTTTTTACATTTTTAAATGCTTAGTAGAAGCTGTGGATGTTATGTTCATTTTGGTCACAACTCTTATTGCTTACTAGATTTCGTTCACATAGAATTTAATTACACATTCACAAGCGCATTTTAAAAAAATGTACAGTTGAATTTTGGAATGAACTAAAAATTTTTCAAGTTAGATTTTTTTTTAGGATATGAGAGTGTTTTTCCATTTAAATTTCAAATTAGTATATCTTCTCTGCCTGCGACTGCGATGAAACAAAGCCTATATGTTTCCACAAGCTCGGCCAAATACACCTGTGAAAAACACATTAAAATTCGTTCAGTGGTTTTTATGTGATGCTTGTTACAGTTTTATTATATGTATAGATAGATAATAAAATTTCAGTATTGCATAGGGGGATTCTGTCTGTGTGATTTGGCAACCAACTAGAAAGTGAAAGTTTGAAGGCATAATAATGTAATTTTTGTTCAGGCAAAAGCTGGGGGTTTTCACTCAGAAATATAACACCATACAGCAGCAGGAAAATTAATTCTTGCACCACGAAGGTTAAACTTTAAATTTATCAATTTCACTTCACTCTGGTCTGTTACACCAGCAGTAATCAGATGTTTTTGTCTTCGTCTGCCCCTACCCGTTATATCTAACGCTACATCAAAAGGCAGGGGTAGCTCAGCGGTTAAGGCGTTAGACTACTGATCAGAAGGTTCCAAATTCAAACCCCAGCACAACCAAGCTGCCAACGTTGGGCCCTTGAGCAAGGCCCTTAACCCTCAACTGCTCAGATGTGTGATGTGTAATGAGATGGATGGAAGTCGCTCTGGATAAAGGCTTCTGCCAAATGCTGTAAATGTAAATGTAGTGGCTGTAATGTAATGGATGCTTACCCTTCTCTGAGGACTTCATAGATCGCGTGCTTTTCTTGATCTCCACCTTCCTTAATGGGTTCTCTACTTTGACTCTGGCTACTCAGAAGATCAGGAGTTCCCTAAAATGAAGGCAAGAGCATGTAAAGGAGCCGCTAAAACAAAAGAACAGCGGAGCCAGAGCACCACTGCCAACCACAAAGTGTATCGTTTTTCGGAAAACCTCCAGCCAGACATGAGAGAGAGCAGTCAATGAAGAGTTAGTCAGATCTTCAGTCCACTGAAGCCATTAACTGACCATGAACGGCTCATGTAGAGCTCCACAGTTTTAGTTTGCAGTCAAGCTACAGACTGAACTTTAATAAACACACTTCCTTTATGTCCAGGAGAATGAGTCTCTCTCTTAATTATTTGACATCAGCAATAATTGTAGACCTTTCTCTAAAATATTTCTAAACGCTGCTGTGGTGGGAACAGAAGTACGGCTTAAAATCTTTAAACCTCATAGAACATTTGGCTAATTTATAATAGTTTATCTCTCTTCTCACTTGGCCTGAATTTGCTATCTACAGTACTTCTGCTCAGGTCATGTGATAGCTGTTATAGTGTTTGGGCAAAATGTTCTAGACTTATAGATCTTCATAAATGCGTACCTTTGATAAAGCAGGTGTCACTTCCTTGGCAACAAACATCCTTGGAGTCTGATTAACAGGAGGTGCTATTGAGGCAGGAACAGCGGGCACCTTCGCGATGGAGGGAGAGCCCTGTCCGACACTGCTGAAGGCTGTAGGTTTGGGTAAGGAAAGACTGGAGCTCGAGGTTGTGTTCACTGAAAGAGCGTAGGGGTTTATGGTGGGTGAGAGAAGAGGCTCTTCTTCCTTTTCCTTGCGAGCATCTAAGCTGCGAGAGCGCTTTCTCTCGTCAAACTGCAGAGCTGTTCGAGCTTGAGAGCGGCCTCTAATCCTGTTTGGCAGGGTGGAGGTGGCACTGCTGTTAAATTTGCTGATGAGTTTATTGATGGGTGCTAAAGATTTGGTGTCGATGGCTTCAACTGGCTCTTCCTCAACAGGACCAGGTTTTGAAGCTTCGTTGAATGGCTGTGAAGACGTATACGGATTCCCTACCTTCCCTGCCCCGTTCACGGTTCCTCCAAATCCAGTCTGCCGCACTGGCCTAAGACCAGCTTCATTCAGTTCTCCAAGCTCTTTTTTCTCAGAGACTTTGGATGGAGGAGTAGATACACGACGTTCTGTAGTCCCTCTGTCTCCATCTCCTTGACTTCCTGCTTGACCATCACCAGGTGGCCTCTTCAAAGGGCTCCCAAATTCAACAGTCTCTTCATCTGGTGAACTTAGTGGCCCATGTGAGCTGTAAGGGTCTTTAGGAGTCTGAGAATTATCACGTGGTCTTTGAGGCAGGCTGTTAAATGGGGATCCAGGAACCGGAGTCTGAGGCTGAGGCTGGGTCTTCAATTGTACTCCATATGAGTCACCCTTCTCTCCATCTTTCAGCACCACATAGGGCTGTCCAGAAATGCCCTGAACCCTGACTGCAACTCCATATTTTGAGGATGGAGGAGTTCCACTGCCCGCAGCAGCTCCTGCGCCTCCAACACCCCGAGTCCTCTCTGTGTAACCTCCGCCCATTTCATCCAGGTCTTTGATGAAGCGGATCTGGACGCCATAGTCTACTGGAGGCTTCCTGTCTGCTGAAAGGGAATTCATCGTGGCTCACTGTGGAAGAAAAGTTTAAAATGAATAATCAGAGTGTGTTGTGAGGCAGGCCTTTGTGATTATTGTGATTAATTAAAGATCTTCATGATCTCCAGAAAAGCTTCACAGGCTTGGAGGAACAGGCTTCTATTAGAAACCCAATACTTTTGAAGCAGGTGTAAAAAGTTTAGCAAACTGCATGTTTGGAGTTTTAACCCCATATCACAGCGGTGGAGAGGACTGTACCAAGGAACTCAAGACTGTAAGAGTCTGTTATTAAATTCATCCAAGTCAAGGACCATAAACTGCACAGGGGTTGGGTCAACCCCTAACCTGACCATCACCACACAGATGCGGTTCTTCCTCTAACTGTTGCCACAAAGTCTCTGTGTGCTGCAGAATTACAGTTTCCCTTCACTAGGACTCAGAGTCCACAACCCTTATCCAGCATGATAACGCTGCTGTGAGATCCACAAAGCAAGCTCCATGAAGTCACGGTGTGTTCAGGTTGGAGTGGAAGAGTGTGAGTGTCCTGCACAGAGCCCTGACGGAGCTCAACCCTACTGAACACATCTGGGATGAGAAGCTCACTGCTCAAACTGTGTCGCAGTCAACTTGTGATGTCATACATCAACATTAACAACACAGCAAGGTTAATAACTAAAGTGCGCTCACACACACACACACACACACACACACACACACACACACACACACACGCACAATGAAAACAAACAGATCTAAAACACCTCGGGTAATGTTCTGCATTATTTTTTGTAACAGACTGTGACAGTAGCACAGTATCTGTAACATGATCACATTAACACACTCGCTCGAACACAAGACTGTTTCTCACCGCTCAAACACAGTGAGCTGTAGAGCCGATACACTGCATAATCTCTCTGATCATAAACGTAAAAATGTGCTGGAATTTATAGAAAGAGTCACAAATCACAGTCAGTGTGTGACAGTCGAAAAGTTCACAGAGAGAGACAGAGAGAGACAGAGAGAGACAGAGAGAAGCACCGTACTGCAGGGCGGGGAACACGCACTTACGTCAATTCAGCAGCACTGATTTACATAGAAACACTGAAATGCTGCCTTTCTAGTTAGAAGCAGAGACAGAGAGACAGAGAGACAGTCAGTCTGAGTCAGGAGCTCCAGGTCTCATTAACACTCAGTGAGGTCCCGGCCCATGGTCACAGGACCTCACGGATGTTGAATTGTTGAATACTGGGGGGGGGGGGGGGGGGGGGGGGTTAGCAGGGAATGTTATTTTCATGTTGTTGTTTGTAGACTCGCACTGGAGACCTGTCTGATCAATAAAAGGCGATTTTTGCATAATAGGTCGACTATAAAAGGCATAAAACTTGTAATAAACTCCAGATCACTGAAACATTAATGGTCTACAGCTCAAACTTGAATAAATACATTTTTATTCCCCCTTCACAGTTATTATAAACTCCACTCTTCAGAAGTCTATACACCTGAATTTTTTTGTGTTCTTTCAGCCACAGGAGCATTAATGAGCTCAGGAGTTGATGGTGTGACGTTGAGGAGACGACACGTCCAGTTTAAGGTTGACTTCAGTCAGGGCTCTGTGCAGGACACTGGAGCTGGCTTTGTGGATCTCACACTGGCACGGCCATGCTGGATAAGGGTTTGAGCCTCCGAGTTCCAGTGAAGAGGGATGTGTTAATGCTACAGCACACAGGGACGTGCATTAGCAGCGTAGCTGGAGGACAATGTTTGGTCAAGCTGACGATGGAAGCTGTCCTGATGACGTCTCATGAAGAGGACAGAGAGTGAGGATTAAACAGGAGACCAAAGGAACAGATACAACAGAACAGTTTTAAAAACCACCAGCAGCAGCCACTGACACACACACACACACACACACACTTACTAAGAAAAAAGAATTACTAATTAATCAGTAACGTGCTGGTTATCATTACAGGAGAGCTGGGTTGCTGTGTAACCGGAGCGAGGCCCACCGCTGACCAGCCATCGTCACGTGCACATACTCTGGATTCCACACATTCTCACTGTACGTGTTCTGCTGCGTCTGATCAGAGCTTCAACAAACACAGGAGCGTTTCAACCTCACACGTGAACTTGTTCCTGACGAGTGGAACAGGTGAGAACAACTGGACTGTTTTGTCACCGTCTGAGCTGGTGTGCCTCTGTGTATCACACTGGTTCCTGCACCTTTTGTCACACGGGAAACTTTACATCATTTTACGTGTTTTTGTCTTTTACTTTCTTGCTAAAGAAAAAAATAAAAATAAAATCAGCTCATAACGTAGCTTTGAAATTCTTTCACCTCACCTGGCCCAGAAACCACCGTGTCATTATCAGGAGGAATGTGATCAAACAGGATCATCTGGTCTCCACACACACACACACACACGCACACACACACACGCGCACACGTACACGCACACACGCACACATGCGCACACGCACATTTTATTTTCATCCCATTCATGTCCCTTCTGTCTTTTCCCTCGGCTCTATGAAGCTTGTAGAATTGTGTGATTTTCACAGACCGAGTCTTTCGTACCAAACTGAATCATGTCAAGGCTTTGATCTCAATACATCTGAATATCACACAAACGGAAACTCAAAATCCTGCATAATGAAGTAGAATATTCTTCACAAATGACACACTATAATAAACCAAAACCTATATTAAACTAAATCAAGCCCACAACAGATAACAGGCTAACACACACGCACACACGCTTCAATGATCAAAAGCAAGTTTGATAAGTTCAGTGCTGATTTCACCCGACGCGAGCACGACACCTCTGCTGTAACACACTTTCCTTGCTTGTTCTCTCCAGGCTAAAGAAATCACAGGCTTCAAAAACACATCCAGAGCTGCAGAGTGACAGAACTGGGAAAAGCTTCATACACACCCCGTCCCCACCCCCACCAGTCAGCTTTCACACTAGTCATACGGTGACGTACCCGAGTACACCTGAGTATCTTTAATCTCTGATACAGCAGGTGGCAGTATGAAGCAATGAGGTAACAAACACAAAGAGAAGAAGATCACAGGGACGTCGACGTTCGCACTAATGTGGTTCAAAATTATTGAGATTTGGGAGGAAACGTGAACAGCGCCCCCTCTCGCCTGCATTCACACGTAGCTCAGAGGATAAGACAGAGTAATGCGGTGTGAATGTGGGACTGCAAACACACACAAACACACAGACACAAACACACAGTCTGCTTCCTCCTGGAGTTTCACTACTCACACTGGATTGTGGATCAAACTGTTTGTGTGCACAGCTTAGTGTAAACACCTGCAAACTCACATGTGTCCACACACACACATACACACACTCCACATTTTAATTGCGTCATACCCATCCAGCAGGTTGGTGAGTATCGGTCAGGGCGACTATAGTGCTGCTGCTGCTGCTGCTGGTGTGTTTGATCTTTAGAACGTGTTATGAGACGCGACATCACTTTATCACTTTAAACACACAGGATTTATAAAAGTGATAAAAGTGAAATAAAGTGTCCGACCTTACACTCACTGACGGTTAATGAACACCTCATTTATTAGACATTACATTTAACATGAACAACATTAGTTATTTTGTGTAATTATATATACAGTGTATGTTTCATCTTCATCTGCAGGTCAGAGGGTTTTATTTTCCTGGAGGACCGAGCGTGCTGCACCCAGACACATTCTGCACCGTAGCGTCCAAACCATTAAAGGTTTATTCATTAACAGACGGTGTGTTGTTGTGGTCTGTGTAAACATACGCAGGGTGTCGTCTGGTACGAGGATCGGGGCGGCGTTACCGCGACACTTTTGTTAGAGATACAGATACAGCACGTGTTCATGTTTAAAAAGAGCTGATGGTGTACAGGCCACGCCTCCTGCACATCTGTAGCTAAGAAAAAACTGTCAAATAAATATAGATTCAACCTGGGAACCTACAAAATATACGATATATAATTACATTAAATACCAGCAAACTCACAGTTCAGACCGTATCACGTATGTAAGTTAATTTTTGTGAAACAAAGTGTGTATATATAACTGATCAGCATTATAATTTCTAACACATATTATACAGATCTGGGCTGTTTGTTTTTTTTATTAGAGTGGGCGGGGTTTCAGCCCTGACTAAGGGGGAATTTGTCAGTGTGATCTGGCAACTCGGACAAAAATAGAATGGGCGCGAAAGGGAGAGTTCGCGTCAACAAAAATAAAATCTGTGTACATGTGAGGGAGTTCGAGTGTGAGAAATAACGAGGCCTAGCAATAAACTTGTATTTCACACAACGATGGTGAGTCAAAAACTATCCGCACTCTAGAATTTACTTTAATTAACTTTCTTAAGCACTTTGTCCATCTGACAACAAGCTTCCGTATTCCCTCATTAAAAAAATGTTTTAGGCTGAGCTGCGAGCCACAAATGCACCGCTGTCTTCACTTCTTCATCAGAAGTGACTCTTCATCCTCGTAGGGCTGCTTTCAGGGGACCAAACAGGTGATAGTGTGATAAAGCGAGGTCAGGACTATAGGGAGGATGCTTTAACACCACAAAACAAAGTATTTGCAGAGTGATGACGGTGTGGGCGGAAGTGTGCGGATGTGCATCGTCACGCAAGATCACGACAACTTTGGATAACAGTCCTCTGTGTTTAGTCTTCAGCTCTTCAATAAGCGTCTCACTTTAACAAGCACTGGTGATTGTTGAACCTTTTTCCTGAGAATGTTCCAATACTGGCACTTTAGACTCCCAGAAAACTGTAGCATTGATGAATTTTGAAAGTTTTGAACATTTTCTCGGTCAGATTGAGGATATTTCTGCTCCATACTCATTTACTCTCAGGCTCATAGTGATGAATCCATGTCTCATCACCAGTAATGATTCTCTTTAAGAAACTTTCACTTTCCTCCAGATATCGAAACACTTCTGGTTACACTCTTCAGTGAGTTGTTTCAGCACCAGGTTCACCCTCAGACCACAAAAAAAAAAAAAATCACTGCACGCTGCTCTTTTTTCGTGCAAATCACTAGTGGGTCGTCCATTTTTGCTCACAGCGCAGTTACAAATGACCTGATGGAACACGTTCACACCTGCACAGCAGTGACTGGGGACACGGTGGCCTTGAAGAGAAAGTGCTGATGAGACAGTGATACCGATCTTTTTTGACTTTTTTGAATTAGGTTACACAAAATGTGTATGTTTTACCTGTGAAATTAAAAGTCATGTCTGGTTCGCGTGAAGAAAAATACACAAGATGGGAGCAGTCTGGTGTCCAGTATCAGCACTGGGGCAATAAAAGACCGGTATAATATATAATATAAATATAATAAAAACAGCTCAGACATTAGATTCTTTAATCCCAGTTGGAGAGAGAGCGAGAGAGAGAGAGAGAGAGAGAGAGAGAGAGAGAGAGAGAGGTATAGAGGAGTGTATGTATGAGTGTATATATACACAAATACATATACACATATACACACTGTATATATTCAATTCAATTCAATTTTATTTGTATAGTACTTTTAACAATTGACATTGTCGCAAAGCAGCTTTACACAATCAAGAATTATTTAAGTTTGTACGAAATGTGAATGTGTATGAATCAAAATGATAATATACACACAGAGTCAGCCAAAAAGTTATACATACTTCAGAAAAACTTGTATATATTGATATATATGAAAATTTTATGATAATGTTAATATTATTTATATTATATTAATATAATATACTATTTATACTATATAATATACTTTTTATTTTCCTGAAGTGTGTATACATTTTTTGGCTGAATATATAAAATAAATGAGTGTATAGGTGAGTATATACAGTGGATATAAAAAATAGCCCAGGTTTTTGTGATGAAAAAAAAATGTCCAAAAAAATTTCTTTCAGAACTTTTTCCACATTTGATGTGACCTATAACCTTTACAACGCAACTGAAAAACAAAGCGCAAAAACAACACTGCCCATCACCAAGACATCACCACAGCCACGGTGAAGCATG
The DNA here is from genome assembly GCA_028565275.1 of Leiocassis micropogon. NCBI lineage: Eukaryota > Metazoa > Chordata > Actinopteri > Siluriformes > Bagridae > Leiocassis > Leiocassis micropogon. The sequence continues at coordinate 9,338,562 of JAOVVA010000012.1, forward strand.
GTGGTGGCAGCATCATGCTTTGGGGCTGTTTCTCTTCAGCTGGAAATGGAGATAAGTGGGTTGGGTCAAGATGTTCCACTGCTGATGGACTCGTACTCAAAAAGACTCAAAGTGCTGTAATAAAATCAAAAGCTGCTTCAACAAAGTCTTAGTTTAAGGGTGTACATACTTACGCAATCACATTATTTTAGTTTTTTTTTTTTTAATCCCCCAAAAAGCTTCAGTTTATTTTTTTTATCGAGTTGGGTTATAGGTTATAGGTCACAATAAAGGTGGAAAAGTTCTGAACTGATTTAACTTTGTCTCATTTGTTTTTTACATCACAAAAGCCTGACATTTCAACAGGAGTGTGTGTGTGTGTGTGTGTGTGTATGAGTGTGTGTGTATATGTATGAGTGTGTGTATGTGTATGAGTGTGTGTGTATATGTATGAGTGTGTGTGTGTGTGTGTGTATATGTATGAGTGTGTGTATGTGTGTGTGTGTGTATATATATGTATGAGTGTGTGTGCGTGTGTATATGTATGAGTGTGTGTGTGTGTGTGTGTGCGTGGGTAAGCCGCACTCAGTAAACACTCGTGTGTTCCTACCTGACAGTAGAAGCTCCAGTCTCCAGCTCACACACACACACACACACACACACACACACTCTACTCCGCTCCTCCTCACCATCAGATCCTCAACCTGCTGCTTTTACAAAAATAATAAAGACGGACAGTTCAAACACACTCACTCATACACACACACTCACTCATATACTCACACTGACTGACACACACACACACACACACACACACACACTCACGGCGTTCCGTCTTCATTTAAAGGAGGATTAAAGCCTCTCGGTAACCTGTTGCGCTGGCGTCATACAACCCTCCGTCGCCCCGCCCACTGACCTCTCCGATTGGTCAGAAATGTCTCATAGCCCTGCCCTTCGACGCACGCTATTGGCCGGGAGGACCTGTCAATCAAACGCGAGTATTTCTGTGTTAAGTACACCTCTTAATACACTGATGAACACAAGAACACACAAAAACGCTTAATGTTAGCAGGAAATGTTATTATTCTACAGTTACATCATTACAGTCAGATGATAATCACACAGATTTGGTGCTTATTAAATAAATAAATAAATAAATAAAAAACAGAAAGAAACCTGGAGGATGATGGTTGACCCCAAACACTGAGTTTCAGATACACACATGATCTCAGTTATTCTGCTCAGGACTGAGATCTGGCATATTTACAAGTTTTTATAACATTTCTAGGTATTTGTTATCACCTTGTCTTTGCTTTAATATGACAGTGTGTAGGAGCCGAATCCTGATGTGTCACATCTGGTCACATCCATAAGTGTCATATACCATGTGCTACTGAACACTTAGGATGGTGCAGGTTTACTTTCATTTGCTAAAATTCTAAAACCTGTTTTATTTCCGTATACATATTTTATACACTGCTCGGCCAAACACAAGTCATACACTCTAATATTTCGCTCTGGAAGGGGGTCAGTCTGAACTTATCAGACCACATGACCTTTTTCCATCGCTCCTAAGACAAATTCAAGCATTCTTTTCTGTCTCACTAACAAGTGGTTTTCTTGTGGACACACGGATGTTTAATCCCAATCCTGTGAGTTCTCATCACATTGTGTGTGTGTGTGTGTGTGTGTGTGTGTGTGTGTGGAAATGCTCCTACTTTCACTATTAAACATAGCTCATATTTATAATGTCCCGTTTTTTTTTTACCATGCAACATCCCAAAGTGTTTAAGTGACCTCTGATCACACTCAGTCATGATTTTAAGGGCCCAAGCACTTTCCTTCCAGTTTTTAATAATGTGCTGCACAATTCCAGTCATATAGATATACACACATATTATCAGATGTTTTTTACATGGTTGGCCATCATTGTATTTTGGTACATTTATGATCAAACTGCTCTTAATTTCTGTTTTTTTTTTCTGTGTACCCTAAAGATAAAAGCTTACACAAAGCCCTCTGTTATCCACTTACTATATAAACTCAATAAACCAGTTAAGCCCTAAAATATACTGAGAGGTATCCTCTTTCAGGGCTCTATCCAGAAAATTTAGACTTTAGACTTTGAATGCACCTCAGCTGAAGCCTCGGTAAGAGTCTGTTCATGCATAACCTGCCCCACAGCACCAACCGGCACCGCATCAATCATCACAGGAGTGTAAGCCTGACCAACCCATCCGAAATCCACCTGCTTTACTTCAATTACATTCACTCTCCTGCACGTTGTCTCTCATAACAGGAAAAAAAGTGACTCTGAAAACTAGGCTATGAGTTGTTTGTGAAACATGAACCCAGTCGTAGTCTGATCAGTGTGTGAAATATGATGTCGGAAACCCAGTAGTTCAGGCTGAGAGAATAAAAGAGAAAGTGTCAGTGTGGATGATGGCTTCTCTTTAACAAAATAAATTTCACACCTGATTACAGATCAAGAAGTTGGGTAAGACTATACTGAATTGGTGAGACTATTTTTAAATTAGGTTAAATTATTTGAATTGAAAATGGAAATGACTGTACACGCTGCCTGTAAAACGAGTGTCACAAGTGTCTCTTACTTCCTCCTCCATCTTATTTTATGTCATTGTACGATGGCCAAGTTTCCTTTGTGTGAGACATGTCTCAGTTACCACCTCATGTCAGCAGCCTGGACTTACTTTCTTTTCAGATCAATTCCTACAGCATGACTGCCTGTATGGACTCCATGGGCTGTTGTGGATCACTGGTGCTCCTTCTGGTGAACAATGTAAAGGGCAGCTCACAATCAGAAGACTACAGCAGTGTCTAGAGTAGTGTAGTGTGGTAGGTATCCTCAAAAAAGTGTTTATTAAGCCAACAGACTCTTGCATTCCTAAGACTTGAAAGGCCTTGAAATTAACAGACCTAATTCCTGCTCTTCTTTCTGTGCTTTTGAAAAGTGCCATACCATGGCCTTGAAGTTTCTGACTGTTTTTAATGATTTGTTGTGAGGTGATAAAGCGCATCACATTCACAGATATCAGTAACTTAAGCAGAAATTATACTAAAGCACTAGGATGTCTTAGATAAAGAGCACTTTGTTTAAATTAAAAAAATTAGTAAGACTGTTTTATACTGTATAAACAACCTTTAAGAATTTAAATTAGAATACAACAAATGAACAATAATAAAATGTACTTGCAAGATATTGTAATAACACCTGATATTAAACATATTTCATACAAGGATGTGGTGCTGTTTGTAAAGCAGTCATATAAATATTAGGATATTTCCAGACTCTTGTTTTTTGACAGTTATATTATTTGTTAGGTGAGTAGAATTGAGTAAAATTAACTAAATACAAGACAAGCATTTAAAAGAAAAAAAAGGAGAAAAATACATCAACTTGGTTGACTCGGTTTACTGGGCAGTCAAACCCAAATTTAATGCAACAATAGTCTACAAAAATGGCAAGTAAAAATACAAATAATTTTTTTTTTTACTTCTTTCACAACATGACCTTACTTCTGCCCCCCTCGAACGTCACTGCACAATCTTGGACAACAAAGGGCACTAGAGTAAGCACACTAGACATCAGTACAAAAACAAAACAAAACAAAAAAAACAGGATAACTGCTAAGAAAAAAGGCAACCTGGACCAAAAATAAAATGTGAAAAGAAGAACATCTTTAATCAGATTCTTTTAAAACAGAAACATAAGCTGAGATTTGATTTCATTCTGTTATTTGGTCTAATTTACACCCCTTACTGAGGCCTAAAAAGAAACAATACATTATAAACAGTGGAAAATTACTGCATTTGGTTCACATGCAATCCAAAGACTATACACATTTGATATGGTTATGTAGCACTACTTTCCCTACTTAGGCGACCGTCTGCACTGACCGAGCAGTGTTTAGCTTTAAATATAAACTGTGATCGGATGTATATTAAGACAAAACAAAATTGCCAATGGAGTCATTAAATTGTCAGGAACCTTTCCATTTACAGGACAACATTTCTGAGAAAACTGAGACTAATATTATATACACGTGTATACACCGTTTCCCTCAAAGGTGAAGGAAGGTACTCATTTCCTTTGGACACACTGTAATGGAAACCATGGACTAGAAGAGGTGGTGTAGGGAGACCTCCGTCTAGATTTAGATAGCAGACGATTTGTGCCAACGCATGTGTACAACTTTTCTGTGAGGTAGTGAGTTATCATCAGTGCTTCTGGTGGACAAGCTGCTTCTGGAGGGAAAGTTTACTCTGATGGGAAACTATGTGGATATTAGTTCATTACGTTTAATTATGACAACATTAGAAAATTCTTCTGCACTTTTACAACCATGTGTTCAATTTAAGCAATTACAGAAATATTTTTGTTTTCTTAAACACGAGCAAAAAAAAAAACAAAACTAACACATACCGATAACATCAGATGGCTGATTCATTACTGGTTGTTATAGTGTTCTTGAAAAGTCACACAAACTTTCTTCGATCATTAAGAAATATAAGCCCTAAAAGTGCTTGTGTGGACTGCAGGAGCACTCAACACAGGAAGTACACGGTCCACATTTGTCCATTCAGTGCTCTGTCCGTTAGTTTCCCTACATTTCCTACTCTGTCCACTTTCCTTGGCCTACCTGCCGCTGTGTTGTTGGCTCAAAGGCTTCAAACAATCAATTCCACACTTATTTACGCTTCCTTTAGCGTTCTCCCTCACATCTTGGTCCCCTAGCCTTCGTTAGCAGCCACCAGCTGTCCCAGGCTCTGACGTACATATACTGCCTGAATATCCTTGGTCTTGAGGCAGAAATCGCAAGCCCATACCGCAGCACTCTCTCTGGTCAACAGGCCATATGCCGGCTCAGTCAGACCTGTGCAGTCTCTGTGGAACCAGCGTTGGCATGACGCCTCACAAAGGATGGCCTCCTGGTCATCATGAACCTCTGACAAGCAAAAGCCACAATGGAACACCATGCCACTTCCCAGCTTCGGCGGCCCAGACCCTGGACCAACGGAAGATGGAGCTTGGCCAGTGGGAAGCGGAGACTGTGTGTTAGGTGTGGAGGCCGAGTTAGATGGAGGGTTAGGGTTACTGCCACCAGTATTGTTTAAGCTATTTTGATTGGAATTGGGTGGCTGGCCTGCCATAGGTCCACCACCAGGGGCACTGTTCTGCTGACTGTACGGGGCAGAGCCTGGGGTGGAGTTGGGTGGCGTCGGCTGCTGCTGATTGGATGGAGTGTTGGGAGCCGGGCCCCCTGCAGAGTTAACCGGAGTGTGCTGATTTGGTGGGACTTGTTGAGGTTGTGGACCATTGAGTGGACCAGTAGGGGAGGAATTGGGATTGGGTGGAGGAGGCGCAGATGAAGGTTGGCCAGGAGTGTTGGGTGTTGATTGCTGAACATCAGGGTGACCAGGAAACCCTCCTCCAGTCTGTGGCGGTCCAGAAGCTGGGGATGGACCTGGAGTGGCGTTGTTGGACGGAGGGCCGGAGGGGTTGAGGTTTTGCGGCTGCTGAGGCGGACCTGGTGGACCACCGCCTGGTCCACCAACAAAGTTTTTGCCTTCTTCACTACCAGGAGTGCCCGGCCCAGGATAGGGCCCGTCTTGCGAGGGAGGGAACGACCCCTGTGGTGGCATCCCCGCGTGGCCACCCACCATATTACCTCCACCCATTCCACCCCCCATGCTGCCCATCATATTCATTCCAGCTGGCATGCCACCCATCGGGTTCATCGGGCCATGAGGAGGACCCCGAGGGCCGCCAGGCATTGGAGGACTGTTGAAAGGATGACCACCCTGTCCATGCTGAGGCTGCTGCATCGCAAAGCGTGGGTGAGGAGGACCGCCACCTCCAGGACCACCACCCATTCCACTAGGTGACAGTATAGGGTTAAACCCTTGCCCTGGATGCATAGGTGGGCTGAAATTAGGTGGCATGTTAAACTGCGATGGGTTCCCTGGAGGAAAGCCACCTCCGGCACCACCACCTCCTCCTCCTCCAAACGTAGGCATTCCTCCATATCCGATTGGGTGATGCGGTCCTGTGCTGGGTGGAGGAGGGACGAAAGGGGGTCTTCGCCCCGGCTGCCCACCACCTGGTCCTCCAGGGCCACCCATGTAGGCCATGCCTCCTCCCATTCTCCCAGGTCCCCCATAGCCTCCACCTCCTCCACCAGCCCCTGGGCTTGGCAGGAAAGGTGCGCTTCCCGGACCCCCGGCTCCAGCAGGACGTGATGTGCTAAAGTCATCGTCAAACGGGTTCGAAGCCACAAGATGGTCGACCATAGGGGTTGGAGGAGGTGCAAACTCAGAGAGGTGGGAGAAATTTGCCCCCTGTGAACAAGAGAAAAAAAATAAGATTGAATGTCCAAATTAACATGAAGCTGTGACTTAAAACCTCAGAAAATATCATTAAATGTGAACAAGCAATGACACATTAAATAACACAATAAATTAACTTCTATTTAAATTAAAGTCTACATGGAATCTTTATTATATGCCGGGAAAGATGATGCCTAATGATACCTCTGTTATAACAATAACAATAAATCTTAATTAAATTGAAACCATTAATTCATCTCATGTAACCTGGTTCGGAGCCTACAGTGAGAACACTTGATGTGAGCATCAAGGAACATACACACATTTGGGGTGCTTTCACATTAGGAACGACTGATTTGTACCGTGCTCAGAAAAGATTGCTCGCCCTCCCCACTCCGTTCTCGGCCACGCTTGTGTATTTACACCATCTGATACAGGAAATGACAATATTCACCTACTCGGTTTGTGAGCCGCCATTTAACACAAGAGAAAAGAGCAAAAACGTTAGCTTTGCCTGTTATTATTAAAATTTTAGTAGAAAATGTGACGCTCTCACTTGCTTTTCTACTTTATCAACTACGGCTGAGTAGGTCAGAGGGCGAGACTGGCACATGCTACACAAACAAGGGGATTTTAGAGGAGCCCAAAGACACTGATGATGTCTGGTCTAAACAGCGATCTACTTTAGTTCTCAGGTACGACTGGCTTCCATATCTGATTTGATCCACGCCGCAGTGTGCTGTATGGCAATTGTTCTGCACTCGGGAACTGCGCCTGAGTCTGCTGGAAAAGGTGGTCTCGGGAATGATTCCTGGGCCGTAATGTGAAACCGCACTTAGAGTAGCCAATCCATGTGTATTTGGAGAAAAAGGAAGGAAAACTTGTGAGACTCTAAACATGAAATCAGAGTAAGACTGGAGATCCCCGAGCTGTAAAAAAAAAAAAATCAGTTTCTATGTTTACATCCCTAAAAGTGAAAGTTAGAGAAAATTATTTCACCTGAGTGCTGGACTTCCTCTTCTTTTTCTCCGGGCTTTTCATCTGGGAACCTAAACATGGAAATGAGAGAGAGAGAGAAAGAGAGAAAAAAAATTTTTTTAAGAAAAAAAAGAAAAGAGTTTTAATGGAGTATTGTTGAATGTTTCGTTTTTTTGAAAAGCAGGCTCTGAACCCATCATATGGTATATGGACCTGTGAGATTAATGCAGCTGTGTGCATTAACTTTATTTGTGTACAGTGTCATGTCCCTTTCTGGATCCAGATGTAATGGCATGTGCTGTATGCATGGCACTTTGCTGAACCCAAGACAAATGCAAGCTGACTCAGGTTGATTAAAACACTGAAGTGTCGCTGCCGCGTCATGTCGTGTAGTTTAGACATATAACGTTTATAATACAGGAAAGCAAATGCATATCGATATTCCGCACCACACTGCGTGCTTATGCCCAACATGTAATCTGGGTGAGAGAGGGCTTGAGGCTGGATGGCAAGGAGGGAAAAAAGAGCGTGTTATTGAGACTTGAGTGGACACAGGACGCAGGTAGAGCCCAGTGGACAGACAAGCTGACATACAACCAGCTCCCCACACAGAGAGAGAGAGAGAGACACACACAGAGCCCATGAGGGGGAAATATACAAGACCGGTGTAGATGTATGTATATATATATACACACACACAGGAACAAGGGTGGAAAGGGCAGATTGTTTTTTTGAGTTGTGGACTCCGCTCGGACACAGAGATGGCCGTTTGCCTACCTTTGCCGCGCTTCCCTTGACCTTGTCCCGCCTGCAGTCTCCCCGATTCGGCAGCCATTAATAAGACCGGCGGCGCGCTGCCATGGCACCGTTCACAAATAAAAAAGAAGAAGTAGTGACGAACAAGTCCTGAGGTCCAAGTGCAGCCTGACAGGCAGCTAACCGGAGCGGAACGCGGATTAAACTGATCTCAACCCGGAAAAAGTGAACACGAATAAATAAAATAAAAAAACACGCGTGTGATGTTGTTTTTTCTTTTCTGAATGAATCTGGTGATCCTCCTTTACCCCTCCCCTCCCTCCTGTGATCACTTACAGATGTGATGCTAACGGGTTAGCGGTTAGCTACAGCGCTAACGGAAGCGAACACACACACACCAAGAGACCAGTCGTTACGCTCCTCATTCATCACGCGCACGCGACGCGAGCTCGCAGGCTTACACGCACGCGACGCGAAACTCCGCGCGCACTCTGTTGGTTAGGGTGCACGCACTCGCCAGATTAGCTACGTTAGCTGAGAGCAGCCGAGTAGCTAGCATAGCTAGCATAGCTAATACACCAGGGCTTTGACTGCAAGCTGTATGCGGCTCTAACGCTAAAGCGTTAACAAAAAACAGACTAGGCTCTTACATTATTCCATATTTATCAATCCTCATAAAGCAAACAGTCAACGTCAGAAAGACTTACAATTAAAATTTATCCTCAAACGCGAATTTGGCCATGACTATTACGGCCTACAGTCGCTGCCGGACAAAGAGGGACACAGCCGGGCGAGACGCGCACACTCACACCCCGGAACACAGGGGTGACCCTGCTGTGTTGGATATCATAATTGTATTAAGTAAACCCTGTAAGATGTATACATATATCCGATTATATGTATTTTTTTGATGGTTCATGAGTTTCAATACATATACATTATCATATTTAAACATGTATCTTGGATGTACGAGGTAATTATTCGGACGCCCCCTGTTACTGTAGAAAGTGGACTCGTCCAGATCAACCTATGAAGGAGCATGGCTCGAGCCGCTCTGGTTTCACGTGCAGAAGGCGCGCGCGGGATGTGCATGTTCGATGTTAATCATTGTTATTTATTTTTTATTTTTTTATTTGTAATTTGCAATTAATTACTAATGAAAACTAATTATTCTGCACACTTTGAATAAATCCATAATCTCAGTTAATTTTATTGGGGTTTTATGTGATAGATCAACACAAAATGGTATATAATTGTGAAGTGGAAGCTGCCTTTACTCCGATACCCCAAACTAAACTCCAGTGGAACCAACTGCCTTCAGAAGTCATTAGTAAACAGAGTCCACCTGGGTGTAATTTAATCTCAGTATAAATACAGCTGTTCTGTGAAGCCCTCAGAGGTTTGTTAGAGAACATTAGTGAACATCGAGCATCATGAATCCCAAAGAATATGCCAGACAGCTCAGGGATAAAGTTGTGGAGAAGTTTATAGCAGGGCTAGGTTATATAAAAAATATATCCCAAGCTTTGAACATCTCACGGAGCACTGTTCAATCCATCATTCAAAAATGGAAAGAGTATGGCACAACTGCAAACCTACCAAGCCATGGCCGTCCACCTAAACTGACAGGTCAAGGAGAGCATTAATCAGAGAAGCAGCCAAGAGGCCCATGGTAACTCTGGAAGAGCTGCACAGATCCACAGCTAAGGTGGGACAATCTGTCCACAGAACAACTATTACAATCTGGCCTTTATGGAAGAAGGGCATGAAGAAAGTCATAATTTGCAGTTTGCGACAAGCCATGTGGAGGACACAGCAATCATGTGGAAGAGGTGTGCATGGCATTGCATGGCGGATAACCAACACTGTGCATGGTGGTGGCCGCATCATGTTGTGGGGAAGCTTTTCTCCAGCAGGGACAGGGAAGCTGGGCAATCTTTAAAGAAAACCTGCTAGAGTCTGCAAAAGACTTCCAGTTGGACAACAACTCTAAACATACAGCCAGAGCTACAATGGATTTGGAGCACAGAATGCATATTAATAGACAGTGAAGGTGGGAGATAAAAAAATCTCCTGAAATGTATTTCTTCTTTAACACCTAGAACTTCTTTAATAGCAATAACTTACTTTTAAACTTCATAAACCCACAAAAAGTAGAGCTTAATGCATTTTGATTTTTTATATACATTTAATAACTGGTGTTACTTCCTGGTAATGACAAAGACAAATGAGAGAAAAAATGTGACTATTTATAAAATGGCTTCCATGTGTAAGACTATATGGTTTTTAATACTAAAAATCAATTAATTATTACATGTAGTCAGTTTTTATGTCCAGTTTTTTACATTATACGTTTTTTTATATTTACGTTATAATTGTAAAATGAGTAACTTTAATGTCAGACTTAAAAGCCTCGCATAAAATTGCAAAATAAATCATGACGTTTCTAAACAAACAAGGAGAGATATCTGAAATACCTTTTGCATTTGTCCAGTGCTCTACATCTAGTGTCTCATGACTCAGGGAACAATTTCAAATTGTCATATGTATTTAAAAATAAAACACTTTTTGTGTAACAGTAACACCAATGACATAGTTTGGGGTGACTGATTATTTATTTTCTATCATGAATTCCAATTAGTTATTGTTTTATGATTGTAATGTTTAACTTATTGAGTTATTGATGTTATTGTGAATCAGATTTGTTTCATGAAAATAACAGCTTTAGATTAAAAGTATATAGTTCCACTGGTATATATGGTCATATGGTCAACAAGACATTTCCTCGAACTTGGCTTTTCACAATTAAATATTAAACATTAAAGTAATAAAATTTCATGATTTTCTGAACATGTACAAGTAATGTGTCTGTTATGTTAATTTTAATGATTTAAGATTCAGCAAAACATCAGCAAAACTAAGTTACCGCATATGTAAAGTATTATATGTTAAATCCCTATTACTCACAGGAGGTATTATCAACATCTCAATGTTTCCACAACACATAATACAAGATAAACTTTAATATTAATTAATAAAATAATCATTATCAATAATGGAACATTGGACCTGCACGTGCTTGGACTGAGCTATAATCTGCTTAATCTAATTAGTTACAAATGTATGGACATGTCCCCAAAAGTAAAAAAAGAAAGACATGTTTCCTGATCTTTTTGAACTTAAACTTTACAGTTTGGGGGATTACGTGATTTACGTGTGTAAAGAAGTGGAACCCAAATGTTCTGCTCTAAGAATAATTTTTTTTTTTTGACTTATGAGACCAGAGAATCTTTTCCACTTGTTGCTGGAGTTCATTTTGCTGCAGTATGCCTCGCTTCTCTCTCGCCGCTCTTCCATGGAGCCCTTATTTACAATATCCAGCGCTGCAGAGATGATTGTTTGTCTCCCGTCTCAGCCCTGGGCCCGTATTCACAAAGCTTCTTAAACCTAAAAGTTGCTCCTAGTGATGAATTTCTAAGAAAATTCGTAGAATTTCGACATTTTCTTAGAATTTCCCTTTAAATTTAGGACTAAATCTTAGTAAAGATAAAAATGATTCACGAAACATCTTAGCCCTAAAAACAGCTCCTAATGTAAAAACTGTTAAGAGTAGAGAGGACGACTTTTAAGAGGCTTAAGAGTTTCTATAGCAGAGGACAAAATGGCGGAAAGAAGAAATATTCTCCAAACACTGAACGTAAAGCTAAAAGTAAACACTGCTCTTCTGTCCAGTTTGGTTTTCTTCTTGTTTTACTTCCTTCCATCTCTCTTGGATTGTTGGCTACATACCATCCAAAAGTGCTACTTAAATAGGCTGTCCTGCAATCATGTAAACTGGTAAAAGCTGAGCCACTTTGCTCCCATCAATCTAAAATGGATAACAAGTAATAAAATCAGTATGATAAATAAATGTAAAAACTTAAATATATAGCGCATCCAGAAAGTATTCACAGCGCATCACCTTTTCCACATTTTGTTATGTTACAGCCTTATTTCAAAATGGATTAAATTCATTTTTTCCCTCAGAATTCTACACACAACACCCCATAATGACAACGTGAAAAAAGTTCACTTGAGGTTTTTGCAAGTATGTATTTATACATACACAATAATACATAGTTTTATGTATTAAAAATAAAAAAAACTGAGAAATCACATGTACATAAGTATTCACAGCCTTTGCTCAATACTTTGTCAATGCACCTTTGGCAGCAATTACAGCCTCAAGTCTTTTTAAATATGATGCCACAAGCTTGGCACACCTATCCTTTGCCAGTTTCGCCCATTCCTCTTTGCAGCACCTCTCAAGCTCCATCAGGTTGGATGGGAAGCGTCGGTGTACAGCCATTTTAAGATCTCTCCGGAGATGTTCAATCGGATTCAAGTCTGGGTTCTGGCTGGGCCACTCAAGGACATTCACAGAGTTGTCCTAAAGCCACTCCTTTGATATCTTGGCTGTGTGCTTGGGGTCGCTGTCCTGCTGAAAGATGAACCGTCACCCCAGTCTGAGGTCAAGAGCGCTCTGGAGCAGGTCTTCATCCAGGATGTCTCTGTACATTGCTGCAGTCATCTTTCCCTTTATCCTGACTAGTCTCACAGTTCCTGCCACTGAAAAACATCCCGACAGCATGATGCCACCACCACCATGCTTTACTGTAGGGATGGTATTGGCCTGGTAATAAGCGGTGCCTGGTTGCCTCCAAACATGACACCTTGCATTCACACCAAAGAGTTCAATCTTTGTCTCATCAGACCACAGAATTTTGTTTCTCATGGTCTGAGAGTCCTTCAGGTGCCTTTTGGCAAACTCCAGGCGGGCTGCCATGTGCCTTTT
>JAOVVA010000012.1:9351556-9378960 GCA_028565275.1 Leiocassis micropogon
TGTGTGTGTGTGTGTGTGTGTGTGTGTGTGTGTGTGTGTGTGTGTGTGTGTGTGTGTGTGTGTGTGTGTGTAATTAGGCACAGGTCTGACTGATCAGAAGTCCGGATATGTGGAGCACGTGGCTGTTTGCGCCTTGCCATGATGTCTGGTGTGTAATTTTTTCTGTTGCACTGAGAAGTATGAGAAGTGGAATTTCTGGAATTTATATATCTGTAAAATTTCTTTATAACAACGTCCGCTGTTAAAAGTGCTGCATGTGTAAACTGAACTGAATTTACATTTTGAATAGTGGAGTTTTTTTGCCCTGTTTAAATCAAATGATAGAAATGTTAATACTGTAATATTGTTTTAATATCTGCTATAATGCAATGCAAGTTGTACAGGATTTTTTAAACATAATATATTTTATTATTACATTAAATATATATATACATACATATATATATACATATTACCATGTCCTAAATGTTTTTCCTAACATATCCTTTTTTTCCTAGAAAGACCACATCTCTACTACTCTGTGATATCAGACACTGAACTCTTTGTTCAGACACTGTCTAAAAGTTAAAGCTCGTGTTTATTAAAAAGTTCATAATTTGTTAAATTTGTAGCTTGATATGTGAGAGAGGTGTGTATTATTGTGTCATCCGAGTCAGTAATTTTTTAATTCTAAATGAGCAATACACAACAAATTAATTCCCATTAGAACTATTTATTGTAATGGTGAAGATACATATCGACACTGAACAAAACAGGATACAAAACAGGTGCCTTGAAAAGAAGCAAAACACACTGAAGTGTTCAACACTGGTGATATTGTTAATGACTTGTGTGTTATAAACCGGGTGATAGTTCACCCTCACTTCACCCTCACTTCACCCTCACTTCACCCTCACCCCATCCTTTCCTCCACCTAACTTCAGGGATGTTTGAGTGATCAATTATCAGGGTAATGGTGTGTATGTGTGTGTATGTCTGTGTGTGTGTGTTGGTGTCTTATTAACGTCAGGAGGATTTGAATTGAAATAACAGCTGCAATGTTGCGTCTCTTAGAGAGAGTACACTAAGGTTGGGCAAATATGTTCCTGAAATTACTGAAAGTGGTTTATGTGTTTACTCCAACGTTAAAGTAATGACGAATATAATAATTGAAATTTCAAGTATTTATAGCTCAAAAGAGACGGCTTTCTTCCCAGACCTTCACTCCTGGTCACAGACGCCACCTGATACTCTCCTGTCTCAGGCTCCCATTGTCATCCCCTCATTACTCTTTCTTCTCTCCGTCCTTGGCGTCCTTGTTTTTAGGTGGTGGGCTGTCGAGGAAGAAGTCATTGCAGGCCACGGTGAGAGCGCCCATCAGGATGATGAACTCAGTGAAGTCCACCTCACCATCATTGTTGGCGTCCAGGTCACTCATCACTCGCTCCACCGCGTCCTTGTCTTGTGCATTCTAATAAGGGGAGAATGGAAGGAAACAGAGTTAAGGATGTTTCTGTTTAATGCTACTGGGTGGGAATTTGGAGAATGAAAATTTTAAAAATAAAAACTGGGAATGAATTTGGAGTGTGCTTAAACAGAAAACTGGATGGAAGTAAAACAGAATGAACCAAACTATTTAATAGACATAAAATTCATCCAAATTCATTCATTCAGTTCACAACTAGAGACCTCCAGTCAACATTCACCCACAATGGACAATTTGGGAAACGCCATTTAACGCCCATCTTTGGACTGTGGGAGGAAACCAGAGCGTTCAGAGGAAACTCACCAAGCACGGGGAGAACATGAACACAGACCCCAAGGCGAGAATCGAACCCAACCCTGGAGGTGCAAGGTGACAGCGAAGCCACCGTGGCACAATATACATAAAACAACAACAAAAATAAATAAATAAATAATGATGGGCTTAGTGGACTAAACTAAGATTTAGCAGATCTTAGAATCTAGCTTGTAAATAATAAATAATTAAGTAATAAATTGTTTGTTGAGGCCCCAAGAGGATCGTACTAAGGGGAAATGAGTGTATGCATGATTTCAGGCACCTTGTTAATATTTTAAAGATACTTTTGTGACATCATCAATGTCATAATTCTAACGTTCCGTGAAGACGCATGTGGTGTAGTGGTTAGCACTGTCGCCTTGCACCTCCAGGGTCCAGGTTCGATTCCCGCCTCTGTGTGCATGGCGTTTGTTGCATGTTCTCCCTGTGCTTGGTGGGTTTCCTCCCACAGTCCAAAGACATGAAGGTTAGCTGGTTGGCATTCTCAAAATTTCCCCTAGTGTGTTAGTATGTGTGTCTGCTCTGCAATGGATTGCCACCCTCTCGAGAGTGTACCCCATCTTGTGCCCTAAGTCTCCTGGGATGGGCTCCAGGCCCCCTGCGACCCTGTATACAGGATAAAGCTGTATACCTAGACGATAAGCGAGTGAGAGTGAACACTCATCAGTGTATCATTACTCTGGTGCATCATCGCACTCCATGTGGATGGAGAATTATTCTAATCATGCAGAATGTGTGTCAGTGTCAGAGGTATTTACGCAAACCTCCAAAGAAGGCATTCGAAGTATGTATGCTTACATGCAATGAGCATTTTCGGCACGTTGTAACATGCCACAGAGTACGATAGTAGATTATCTGATACTGCTCTTAGGACAGACCTGGTGTGTTTTCCGTTACACTTTTTAACACGTCGTTTTGACGTGATATTACTTCACTTTTCCGAACATTGTGTATGTGTGCTATAAGTGTGATGATCTGCGTTTGTCTTCTCACCCCTAGATAGTTTCCCAATTCCTCCGTCAGAAGTTCTCTTAACTCCCCTCGGCTCAGTGTGTATTTGTCCCCTTCTTTCCCTGAGTACTTATGGAAGGTCTTGATGAGCATCTGCATGGCGCTCTCCAGGTTAGTGCTTGGTTCTTTAGCCATGCTGCAAACCATTCAAAAGGTCAAAGGTTAAAGACGGAGTAGCAAGGTGCACTCTTGTCCCAGCCATATGTGAGGTCACATGACTGGCATGGGTGGAGCTTTAGCTCAATGGAAATGGCACAAGCACAAGAAGTTGATGGTGGGACAGAAGCACAATGTCCATTTAGTAAAATTTAAGGTACAGAGCACAGTCCTAGATCACCTAAAATGGATCAAGTATCACATTTTCTTAGGTAGGTTTACAAGCTTTCTCATCTAAACTGAGAAAGAGAGAGGGAGAGTGGAGGTAATGGGTAGGAAAAAAAAAGCAGGCACAACATTCTTACACATCACATTTTGAGCGTGGCATCTTGGTTCTTCTGTCTCCAGGCTTGCCAAGCTACTGGGATTATAGAGACACAAACATAATGGTTAAAATGTTAAGAATCTTTTTGTGAAGAAAAAGAAAATGGAAAGAAGCACCTGGAAATTACAAACATTAGCATGAGGTGGAAGAATAAGATTAGTGTGTGTGTGTGTGTGTGTGTGTGTGTGTGCGTGCGTGCGTGTGTGTGTGTGTGTGTGTGTGTGTGTGTACGAGTTTATCAGCTGCAGAAACACAGTTTTTCTGACTTGGTGAAGTTTTATAACTGAGGCCACGTTACACAAAAGGAAATCCAGCAGAATCTGTCAGTATGTAGATTCATCACTTGTGTGATCTGGACAAAGAACTTAAAGAATTAAATAATATAATAATTAAAACCCAATTTGTAAAAGTTCTGATGGAGCCGTGGTATTTATAAAATCTCTGTAGCTTTCCTTAATATTTCATTCAGATTCATGATAAACAGTCAACTGTTGTGAAACTAAACTAGACTAATTGTCTAGAATTACAGCGTAGTTGATGGTCGTTTTCCTTGCAAAGCAATTTCACTAACATGAAGTGAAACACAAATGTACCCAGGACTCCAGAACTCATATTAATGATGCCTTGCACCATCTAATTTCACTTATTAATTCATTACAGACTCTAATTAGGAAGCTCAGATGCTGCTGTGGAACTAATACCTAGAGGCAGTGTGAACTTAAGAACTGCTGTGATGTCACGCTGGTCTCAGCACTCACTAGAGCGTGTCCTGAAGTTACTGTGACTATGGAGATATTTTGCAGACAGACAGACAGACAGACCGATAAGTGGCACAGTTACAGGTTAGACAGGACCATGACAGTATAAGCAGCACCGCGGTGCATCAGTCAAGCAAGGAATCCAAGCAGGAATGTGAAATTTGGCACTTTTAGGGAAACATTTCGTTGACATCTTAATTGGTAAGGCAGAAATCTGTAGGAAGATGAATCACTATCAGTCGTGTCATGGACGGAGACATCATACAGCTTGAGCATTTCAAACCCAGCTCTGGAGGGACAGTGTCCTGCGCGGTTTGTTGTTTCTTTTTACTTAAACTCAGCTGATATAATTAAGCTGATCATTTCAGGTTTAGGTTCAGTGGTTAGGTGTTGTTGAATTATATCATACTTCCAGGCACCGATGCGAGTGGCAGCTCATTCAGTAGCTCTGTCTCTGTGTCTCAGAGTTTTAATAGTCTATCGTATGGATATGGACATCTCTGCCCAGTCCAGCTGTAATCTTTTCATTTATTCAAGAGAAGAACTCCTGACTCAGGAAACCCTTAGACCCCAGAGCCATTCAGCTCTTCAGCACAGGGACATGGGGATGCGGACTGGGAGATCTGGGCTTAAGGCCCTTCTGCTATATACTGTACATAACGGTGCTATCCGCAAAACTCTCCCACCTGTTAGCCATATAGTCTGCTCAGTTACTCTCACTGGTACATGTTTTTCCATTAAGCACAGACTCAGTTTCATTGTCACTTTCATGTCGTTCTTTGCACAATTAAAACTATTTGTGCATGTTGTCAGTATATAAAATTGCACATCAAGGTTGCACTGCGATTTTCTTTCTTCTCTTTTTTTTTTTTACTTTATTTATATGCTTTATTTATATGCTTTATTTATATGCTTCCTATATACCTTGTAGTTTTTTTGCTCCTTGCATTGCATTAGTAACTTCTGGTCAGTCCTCGCATTCTCACCCTGTGTATACTGACGATATAAAGGAGGAACAGGGTGCAGTCACACCTACAACCTGTCTTACTGTCTCTATTTCTGCTGGATATCGGGAATTTCCTCCATGATCAATAAAGTATCTATCTATCTATCTATCTATCTATCTATCTATCTATCTATCTATCTATCTATCTATCTATCTATCTATCTATTTATTACTGACTTTTATTTATTTATTACTGTCTGGACACCGGCCCTCCAGGAGTTCAGATGAACAGCTCTGATACACAGTAACCTAGTGATAACAACAACATTTAAAATGAATCTGCCACTTATAGTTTAGGGAACAAAGTCACATCAAAATGATATAAAGCAAAAAAAGTGATCGAATGTCTAATTAAAGGATTATAAACAGTGCCTAAAGAAAGAAATTAGCCGAATCCAAAAAGTTATTTGTTCCAAATACAAGTCTTATCCATTCAAATCAGGTCAGATCAAAGTTTTTTATTATATTAAATATATTTGCAAATTGACATTTGCAAAACAATAGCAAGCACAGATGTAAATGAGCCGTCTTCACAAAAAGAGCTGGACAAGTAAGAAGCCTTTGGCTGTCCATCCTACCTGAGTGGTGCTGAAGAGCCTCGTCGTCACAGAGATGCAGACTGATAGAAAGGAGCAAAGCAACGGATGAGAAGAGCGAGCGTCTCCAGGTCTTAAATATCCTTCACCCCTCATCCGTCCCTCCTCTCACACATCCTCGTCAGCTTATGTTTCTCACTTGCTCCATCGTCCCCTCCTCCTGTCCTTCATGCTGTCTTATGTTCACCTACTCGATCATGCAGGGAAACTTAACACACACAGATGGCTTTGGAGGGCTTTATTTATTTTTACTTCATTTGGTTCTGTAAAGCTGCTTTGCGACAATGATCACCGTTAAAAACAAATTGAATTGAATTGGAATGAACTGAAGAATAACAAGTTTTAAAACAGTACAGTATTGAGATGATGCATTGAGATTGTGGGTGTTTAACTTAACTAACCACAGAGTAGCAAAGCTGTACGTTATTCATCGACAGAGATCTTAGATGATCAATCGGATTAAATATTAAAAAGTAGATTTAATAGAATCTGTCAAAAGTGTCAGTGAGAAGACCAAGCTAATATTTAATCTAAACTGGAGTACGCATGTCCGGCCCTGTGTGTGCATATGTACTATTGTTATTAAAGAATGTTCGGTATTTTATAAAACGCCTCTGTTCAGGGTTAGTCAGGAGGAACTAGGCCTTTGAGAACAAACAAATTCTGTTTGATAGAGTGTGTATTCTGGTGGACACACATGACCAGCATGTGCAAGGCAGGAGATGAGAGCAGTGAAGATCCTGTGAACATACTGTATATCCACATCAAGTGCTGCATAATAAAAGATGGTAGCGATTGTAGAGCTAACCTGAGGAGGCTGGCACACTGGTGTCTCATATCGCTTTCAAGTGACGGCGCATTGATAATGCTAACGTAATGGAGCCCAGCGTCACAGCGTCAGCCACACCAAAAGCAAACACAACTGTAACACTGCCAAGGGTTTACTTAGGCGAGGTACACACCGCCTCTACTTACATGTGCTCGAATTAACAGTGTGCAGGCTTAAAGATAAGAAGTATTTATTCAAATATGTATAAAAGTATTATGTGGTAATGTGTGTGTGTGTGTGTGTGTGTGTGTGTGTGTGTGTGTCTGTTAAATAAGCATACAGTTGTGGAGTTTATCATTTATACCATGTGTTTATTGTTTGCAAAAAACTGAGCGATTGCTTCTGTCTTTGTAAAACACACTGAATGATGAATGTTTTTTAACACACAGCTCCTTGTTGCCTTTTACACAGCTATTTAAAAATGTAGTTGTTATTTATATATTTATATATAGCGCAATTTTTCAGACATTAGGGGAAAAAACTGCTTCAAAGTAGATGAAAAGCGTAAATGTAACAATATATAAATCTAAATAAAGTAATATTTCCAGTTTCAAGCCTTTGAGACGTTGTCAATTGAGGGTAGAGCTGGATAATACACTGTATATACTGTCGTATACATGGTTAAGTAAAATATGAATAATTGTAATAATAACTGACCGATAAGGAAATATTTGTTAAAAGATACAAACATACATACATACTGATACACTGAACATCTTAGTGGTCATTGAGATGCTTCTTATCATTAGCATACGAAATTAAAGCCCCAGTTATGAATGGAAAGGACTGAGGTTAGGGAAAGACAGTTGATACGTTGTGCGCATGCATGGAGCACGGCCGCGGGGTAAACGTGAAACAGTGAACTAAACGAGCAGGTGTTTTAGCTTTGTATGCCGATCTCATTCATTCCCAGCAGCACATAGAGTTATTTTTTTAACCCTAGGGGTGTACCCCAAATATTAACAATTGATAAGACAGGCTAGAATTCATGTTAAGAAATAACAGTTACATAAATGTAAAATAACTTATTAGAGAAAGTGCATTTTAAGACAAATAAGAATGACTGTATGAGTCAGAGCCAAATTTGTTAGATACATAAAAGACACACACAGCCGTAAATTACATTACTGTCATTTGAATGTTACATCAAATGACAAGCAGGACCATCAGGGGTCGAGGAATTCTGGTCCAACACTTTCAGCACTCCATGGGTTTGTAACTGTTAAGACATTGTTAGCACCTCGTTTACCGGTTTTACAGCAAACAAATCGAGGTGAATAAAAAAGAAACACCAAACACGTTGTATTAATGAGTGTGTGGCACATAGAGGAATGTACAAGGGCCGTTCAGGTCAAACATCAAGTGCATTAGTGTAGCAGGGGATTATATAGAGAAATAACTCTTCTGTTATTCTGCGCAATTAAAAGTCCCGCTTTGACTTGAATGCCCTTCTTAGAGCAGAATGAAATTAGACGGACCAGAAAGGAACAGAGTATGAGAACACACAAGCTACAAGATAAATGGTCAAAGAAAAATGTTTGTTTATTGTCATGCAAATGAATCTTCATTCAAATTTGGCAGTGCCATGACAAAGTTAGCACGATATTAGCTACGAAATTGGTAAACTGTGTTAGCATACATGCTAAGCAAGACAAAGTGTACAAGGCATAACTAACTGAACATGTACAGTATAGAAACCTTAACAGGGGTGTGTGAGTGTTTCACGTATGGGCGTACCGTTATTTTTCCAAAAGGCACCAGGGTCGTTTAATTGGACACGCCAATGACAGCATCACTTCTAATCATATTGGTAGAGGTACTTTATAACACATTTAAAGATCTGTGTTGTAATGTAGTGTTAATGTAAATACAAATACAAATACTACACTTCAAAATGATAACATACAATACATATACATATACATTTTAGTTGTGTTTAGACCAGTGGTTCTCAAATCCGTCCACACGTCCCCTCCAGACATTCCACAGTTTTCTTTTTCACTGTGTTGTGTGAGTTAGTGTAGAGCAAAAGGTTATTGATCTGGAGAGCTGGAGAGGGTCTGAGGACTCGTTTGAAAAGCACTGTTTGAGACAATAAACAAAAGGATGTCCAGATAATCTTGAGTGGTTTATGCTTCATCTAGTGGTACAAATTGTAGTGTTTGTCAAATTTGGTTAGCTGTGAAATAGTAAAAAAACAAAAAAAAACAAACACAGAAATTAATCAATGATATAATATCAGGGCTTGAGATGTTTTCATCAACTGTCTCAAGTGCCTACGTGCGCTCCACTACTTCTACCACCTCCTCCACATTTTCTTCTTCTTCGACCACTTCCACCACTTCCACCACTTCATCCTGCTCCTTGGCTGACTCTTCCTCTTTCGTAGG
Organism: Leiocassis micropogon; assembly: GCA_028565275.1. Lineage (NCBI taxonomy): Eukaryota > Metazoa > Chordata > Actinopteri > Siluriformes > Bagridae > Leiocassis > Leiocassis micropogon. The sequence goes on from JAOVVA010000012.1 coordinate 9,360,408, forward strand.
CTTTTCTTCTTTCTCAGGCTCAGGCTCAGCCTTCAAGGCTTCAGGGACCTCCGACTGCGTTTCTGGGCCTGAATTTGCCACCTGGGTCTCGTTGGAGCAGCGCTGCTGACTGACTGCCTGGGCCAGGTATCCCACTAGGTGCATGTACTCCTGGAAGCTGACTTTTCCATCTTGGTTTTCATCAAGCCCTTGACGCATATCTTTGATAGCCTTAGTGCTGTCTGTGTCCTGTAACACCAACACACATATTTTTACACTTTTTTTTTTGTGCAAAATGCATTCATCTTTGTCCAGAGCATTTAATCATTTATCATTAAGACTCGAGGCGGTCATTCTTTCATTCACCATCTCTAACTTCTCATTTACAAATACCAGTAAGTTATTCAGTGGTTAGCACCATCGCCTTGCACCTCCAGGGACTGTGTTTGATTCCCTGCCAGGTTTGATTCTGTGTCTTTGTGTGCATGTTCTCCCCCTGCTTGGTGGGTTTCCTCCGGGTACTCTGGTTTCCTCCCACAGTCCAAAGACATGCAGATTAGACTAATAAGTGTTCCCAAATTGTGTGTGAAAGATTATGTGAGTGTATGTGTGTGTGCCCTGCAATGGATTGGCTCCCTGTCCAGGGTGTATCCGACGTCGTGCCCTACTGTAAGTCTCCTGAGATAGGCTCCAGGTCCCCCGTGACCCTGAATACAGGATAAAGCGGTATAGAGTGATAGTGAGTGAGTTATTTATGATATATAATGATAGATTGTTTATTTTGAAGTTCGTTATGCATCCATCCATCTAGCTCTCGCTGTAGTCCAACTGGGCGTCGTGGAGGCCAATGGCGACCCTTGTTACCCTTGTCTCATTTTTACAACTGTGGCAGGACCTCCAGTCAACATTCACACACTACGTGCAATTTGGGGACGGGAGTTAGCCTAATCTGTATGTCTTTGGACTGTGGGAGATTAAACCGGAGAACCCGGAGGAAACCCACCAAGCACGGGGAGAACATGCAAACTCGATCTACACAGACTCCGAGGAGGGAATCAAACCCGGACCCTGGAGGTGCAAGGCGACAGTGCTAACCACTAAGCCACTGTTTTGCCAAAGTGCCTTACAATCAGGTTTAAGGGATGCGACATTTGAGTCATAGACCTTTCCATGCTGAATAACTATGTATAGACATGGATTTCCTTTTGTATGATTTAGCCTGGCCTTCGGTCTTCCTGGTATAGTCTCCAGATGCACTACCATCCTGAACAAGATAAAGAACTTACTGAAAATGAATGCATGATGATTTAACCTATCAGCAGCTTTAGTCCTAGCATGAAACAGGATATGGAGATACTTAACCGGTAAATGAAATAATGTTAGAACCAAATGTATTGTTGTCAACTGATGAAATGGTGAATGATGGGCCTTGATAACTGCTGTGGATTTTGACGAGGAAGGCCACGGATACTCACCGTCAATATGTTCTTCAGCTGGTTCTTCACAAGATTTTGGAAGTCCTTTTCTCCAAGGTTCTCCTTGCCTTTTGCTGACTTCAAGAAAACTGACACCACTGTCTTGATAGCTCCTTCCATGTTTGCTCTTTCCTTAATACAAACATGAACAGAAGAATTACATAAAGAATTATTGATATAAGGGCATAAACAGGCATACATATTGTATGAAATTTTCCAAAACTAGACAGATTATCTATGCAGAAACTTTTAAAGGCTCATGTTAGTGCATCTGAGATAATATTTAGTGTGGAACAAGCTTGCTGAAGAGTTAAAGAATGCTCTGTGCTAGCAACTGAACTGTCTTTTCTTATAAAATATGAAGTGTCAAGAATGTAATGCTGACCAACGATCCTGGACCATCACATGCTATGGGCAATGCGTGAGCAAAAGAGTGTCATTTGTACACAAGATGTTTGGCTCTTTGATGGTCTTTGGCTGCTTGGACATTAGATACTTCAGCTTCTTTATCTAGAAAAGTGAAGTGAGTTCTGTGTATGAAAGTCTTAGAGCTGACAGTTGATTGCTGATAAGGGAAGAGAGAGGAGGGAGTCGCCTCAGTGACTCTGATGATCTTTGATAGGTCATCTGATCTCCTGAAGGCCTGACTGCACAGTGGCTTTGTGTTACCTGAGGGATTACCTGAACCCAGACCATTTCTGCTCTTTCTATAGCTTGCCAGCTGTAATGCATTTAACACATTCTCCGTTCATGCATATGCATTCACATTCCCTCTTGGTCATGTGCTGATTCAGCTGTTCGTTTCTTTTGCTCTGTCACATAACATTCCTCATGTCATAACAGCAGCTCCGAGTGAGGGAACAAGCGAGATGCATGCCAGAAATGCATGGGAACATTGAAACACTGATAGAGACAGTTAAGAGCAACAGAAAACAACCAAACGTTTGTTAGAAGCAGGAATTCCATGCATGGCTTACTCCAGCTCACTCAAACTTGACTGGTAAGTTTGATGAGACCGAACGTTATCTTTGAGACTTCTAGGCTATGTCAAGCCATGGCATCCGAGAGTCAATTTCATTATAAAATATCATTAATAAATTTATATTATTAATATAATTTATATTGTTAAGTTTTTTTTAAGCGTGCACCGTGCAGTCTGAAGCCACATGCAGATGTACAGTGTCCAATCAGGAAACCTTGCTATTAGACTAATTAACAGGGGGAAAACAAGCTGACATAGTAGTAGCTTATTAAAGTATTTGGTTTCATAGAGCGGTTGCCAGAGCGATCAAGGCACTACCATGTAAATCTCTGGCATACGGAAACCATCCTGTAGATCACGCTATGAAACCCAACCATTTCTGATTATCCAGCCAAGAACTTCAGTTCTGAAGCATCTATTTGAAATTCATATAAAGCACTCAAGTTATTTTACTTTCTTTCAATCCTTAGAAGTGTGTAGACACCCCTTCAAGGAACCCATAATTATTTATCATGTTCCCCTGACTGTAGGGACTGGTGTGGGAAGCCGAACATGTCCTGAGGTCATCTCTGGTAATGTCTCTGCTCAAACTGGACAACAACAGCCTTCTGAAACAGCTCATGCATTTCTGGGATAAGATCTTCAGTGGCATAAGAATGTTCAGTTCTGGTACTACGGCCACAATACAGTGCTTCTGTCCAGGGTATGTGCGTGTCTGTGTGTGTGTGTGTGTGCGTGTCTGTGTGTGTGTGTGTGTGTGTGTATGTGTGTGTGTGTGTCTTAGAATGACCGCTGGTGATCTCTGCTATTTCAGGCACAGTTTAATAATTAAAAACACACCTGGTTAATCATATGCAAGTTAAACTCGTGCTGCTTGTTAACCCTCAACAGTTTATCACCAATTCCCCCTGCGAGCCTGCGGACCCATTATGTCACTAAATTAGACACTAATTAACTTAATCCTGAGGATCCCCCTTCTGACTCATAGCATCATAACTCGCATGAAAACACACACACACACACACACACACACACACTAAAGCACATCATTAAATATATAGCATAAGCCTCGCAGGCTCCCATTTCTCTCTAGTGGGTGAAGGAGATTTGCGTTTCCTCCGAGGAGAACGCGATACACCGTGTGAGCTGAAGGACGATGGTTAAAGTCGCCACACCATTAAAGATTCACACAGGAACGAGCTGAAGCACTGCATAAATCATCCAACGCACCCTGAAAATCTTGGAACCTCTGTAGACCAACTAGGCACTGTGGAGGCCAGTGGTGACCGTTGTATTTATTCCCATTTTCACAACCGTGGTAGGACCTTTGGTCAACATTCACACACTACAGGTAATTTGGGAACGGAAATTAGTCTAATCTGCAGGTCTTTGGACTGTGGGAGGAAACTGGAGTACCCGGAGGAAACCCACCAAGCATGAGGAGAACATGCACACTCCATGCACACAGACCCCAAGGCGGGAATCAAACCCAGACCCTTGGAGACTTTCAGTGGGGTTAGGATCAGGACTTCATGGTGTCCAGGTCATGTGTCTCGTGCTCCCGGAACCAACTGGGAAAAACTCCACAGATGTGATAACATGGTCGTTCAGTACATTCAGGTCGTCAGTGGACACTGCATGATGAGTGCATCGCTTTCCTTCTTACCCTGACACACCCATCGCTCTTGAATTGCGTCACGTGACCTTTTTCCATCGCTCCAAAGTCCAATGTTTTTGTTCTTGAGCAAACTGAAGCCTCTTTTTCCTGATTAGTCTCATTAAGTGGTTTTCTTACGGACACACAGTTGTTTAACCCCAATCTTGTGGGTTCTCATCACACTGTGTGTGTCTGGAAATGCTTTTGCTTTCACTATTAAAACACGGCTATGATTTCTACTGGCCATTTTTTTACCATGCAACGCATCGTCTCCAATCATTCACGCTCATTCATGATTTCTGTTTCTGACGACGTCTTCCTTCCTTCCAGGTTTTAATAATGTGTTGTACAGCTCTTAATCAAATTCCCGTCATTTCAGCAATCTCCTCTTTGCTTGATTGAGGCCAATAATTTGATGATCCTGACACACATTAACATCTTCTGACATTGCTGTTTAAAGAAACTCCTCGCTGCGTCAGTTAGAGTTTAAAGAATTGTTGCCAGATGAAACATATTCATTACTTCAGTAATTATCCTAATAAAGTATTTTAAGTGTTTGCTTTCTTTAAATACACATAGTAACATTTTGTACGTGGCTGTAGGAACCTTAATGCAGTGCAGGTTGAGAAGCCTATAAAATGTTTTTTTTTTTGTGTGTGTGTGGAATCTTGATTTTTATATCATTTTTTTTGGTGACCATATAAATGAGATACATGTTGTAGTATGTAAAGTGGATCAACAGACAACATTTGCTGTTTGTCACATAACTTCTTACTTCTTGTTAACTAACTTCTTGTTAGTCTTTCGGCTGCTCTCATTGATCCGCACACAACTTAACAGGTTTTTATGCCGGATGCCCTTCCTGACGCAACCCTTCCCTTGTTATCCAGGCTTGGGACTTTGGCACAGGCTGGGGTTTGGGCTTGGGAGGGAACTAAACCGGAGCCTTCCGCATGTCAGGCGAGAAACTGACCACTGAGCCACCAATGCCCTTGTTTGTAGCGTTCAGGGGGGAAAATCACTTCAGGCAATGTAGTGTATAAAAGGAAGATGCAGCAGCATAAAGAATCCATTTGGCCTACAGTAGATTGAGATTTCTATATTGAATTATATAGACTGGCATGGGGAGCGGTGTGAGCAACATTCCTGCACCAGTCAGCTCTTATGACCTTCCATTTTGAGCTTGTGCTGTGCGAGCAAAGTTAAAAATATCACCTAATAATAATAATAATAATAATAATTGCTCTAATCTTTGTAGTTGTAGTTTTTTTGTACTAGTCCTAGTCAGGTTAATAATGCAGTTAATAACTCTGTATGTAGATTACAGTACACTGGATCATGGAGGAGGTTAAAATCAGTTACATGTTAAGGAAATTCCTAAGCAAACCCTTCTTTAGTGTGCACAGCTCGCCATGTTACAGCAGAACACAGTGTGTGTGTGGATTTCAAGGTTCAGGATCACTTTTATCCGTCAACAAAAAGTTTCATTGTTACTGTTTTAAAGTAAACAATAAAGGCGCGACTCGGAGTCCCAGTCCCAATCCCAGTCTGCGTCTCAATCCCAGTCTCAGTTCCAGTTGGAAGGGCGGATCGGAAACGTGGCGCTTCACCCCCGCCATCAGACAGCGCGCAGGGAAGCCGCACAACATCTGGATACAAAGTGGCGCAGAAAGAAAAGATCAAAGAGCCGCACTTACCGTCTACACCACTCCAGCACTCAGGACTCTGACTGAACCGGGTTTAACACCGCGTCTTCACTTCCAGTCTTTTCTTTAGCAAGCTGGAAAAAAAAACTTGTCAAACTAGAAGGGCTGGAGACAATCTCTTCCGCGAATGGGTTTTTTCCTCCTCTCTCTCTCTCTCTCTCTCTCTGAACTTTTTTTTCCTCCCTCTCTGACAGTCAGAGGGCGTGTACACTGGAGAGAGAGAGGGAGAGAAAAGCCTGGAGAAAACAGATATCTGCGGGAATGCTGGAACAGTTTCAGAGGGAAAGGCGTTTACATTATAAACACACAAACCGTTTCATTTCACTTCATGTGCTTTAGTGGGATCTCAGGTTCAATCTGCTGTGATATACAACACACTGCATGGGGGAGGGAGGGATTTACTCTGGGATTGCTGAACACTATGTGTGTGTGTGTGTGTGTGTGTGTGAAATGTTTTCCACAGTTGAACAGTAAAATCTAGGCCAGCTCTTGGTGTCGCTGCATGAGCAGTTTCTCATTAAAGAGCAAAAAAAACAGATTCTTTCAATACCTAAGCTTTGTCTCATAATGAATCCCACCACATTATCTGGACAAACATTTTCAACAGCTTCCCTTCTCAGAACTTAGGAGGAAGTCAGTTAATATGCTGGATTACTCATCAGGGGGTTGTGAGTTTAAATCTCATCACCACCACCATGGTTTAATCCTTAACCAGGAGCATTAATTACCTGCACCTTACTCATGGTTCCATGTGCTACATTACATTATCAGCCCATACCATAGTGTTTCCTGTGTGTGTGTGTGTGTGTAATCAAGCCCAAGGGCGGCTCCACCCTGCTTGTACGACTGTACCTGTCCGTGTAAATGTGCGTAAACAACAATCATTCTTTTGTTGCAGGCTACCTCTTATTCTGTTTGAGTAGGCTTGGTCACATGACCAAAAGATCCTCCTTCTGCTCAAGCCTCAGGGCACAGAAGCTGCATATAGCATGAAAAAAAAAGTTTGAAAAAGTTTACTAGACCAGATTAGCAGTTTGGTTGCAAGCAAGTTGGGTTTTAACAAAAGGGAGTGGTCTTGTTTTGCCTTAGCAAATATGCAATTTCTAAGCCATGCACATGAACGTTGCTTCACCTGTTACCGAGCCATACACATCACACAGCTGTGTGTACTGTTAAACCTATTTTAGCATCAAAATGATTCATAGGATTGCACACACTGCATTGAGAATAACAAATGATCCCGGCCAAACTATTACTCGAATGTTAAAATTCACAATTACTGTAAAATAAAAGGTTAAAAATCAATTCACTATTTTTGCACGTTTGTGATTCCTTGTTGGGTCTATCCCTGACCCATCTGATATTTTAGATTAAGACGTTTAATAGTTTCTGCATCATTATGCCGATTGTTAAAGGACCGTTCACACTGTATGTAGGAGCTTTTACTTTAAACATGTGTTATGAGTGAATAGAATGATGATTAAGCAGACCCGCTTTGACATTAAAATTAAAGACCAGTGTGGAAAGAATTCTTCAATCACTAAGTCACACAGCTGAAAGAATGTCTCTTTGGCTAAATTACAAAGAGATCTGTTTTTTTCCATTTAAAACTTAGACACAATGTAAGGTAGCCCTCTACTGAGTTAGGAACACAGACATGCAGAGAGAGAGTGAACTAAACAAGTCACATGTATTTAATCCTTTATTACAGGGTTCATAAAAGCAAGATAATAATTATGACTACAACAAAAGCTTTTTTGTGTCACATCTCTTGTCTTTGTCAATGGTTAACTTACACTCTTGTGTTCGAGCAAGATGGGAAGGTCTTGTGGCTCTGTTTGGCCTGAATTGCTTGCATGTGTATGAGTGAGATATTTCAAATTGTTTGCCTTTAAAGTTATTGGCTGAAGCCACCATGTGTGCATGCCAGTTTGCCAATCAGCTGCCAGAATTCCTGAAATGTCAGTTCCCCATCATTGTTCTCATCCAAGGAGCTCATGAGATGGTTGATCACAGCAGGATCGCTGGCATTCTGCAGGAAATCAGAAAGGCATTTTTAATAAATTATGCAGCAAGATACAGGAACACAATTGCAATGAAGTAGGAATATAAACATTCCTTTTTGTGAGTTAATGCAAAAAATCCCTTAGATGAAGCACCACTGCTTTTTGTTTCCTTCACTAAGCTGACCAAGCCACTGTTTATAGTCTAAATGTACACTGAGTTTGCTTATTGCACAGGGTCCACCAGGCAATCAGATCCCAATCCGATCGAGCACCCATGGGATGCGCTGGATGAACATGTCTGAACCGATGAAGGCCCCACCCCACAACCCAAAGCACCCAAAGGATCTGTTTCCAACGTCCTTGTGCCAGACACCACAGCACACTCCAGAGGTCTTGTGAAGTCAGACCCCGAGGAGTCAGAGCCGCTCCAATGGCACAAGGGGAACCTATACAATACTGGGCTTAATGTTTAGTAATGTTTTGGCTGATTGGTGTACTCAAGAGCCTTTGATTAGATAATTACTGCAGCGATTAATGTTTCAGCTGCAACAATTCTTTTAAGCCTAACTGACGCTCTTGAGTAACTTCACATTTCTTAAACAGCCATTTCATAAGAAAAATCCTGTGGCTATAAACAAGAAAAAACATGTCACTGTGTATCAAAAGGGTAAAATTATTGTTGTGTACAAGCAAAGAATACAGATATGGAGATTGCTAAAATTACTGGAATTGGGTTAAGACCTGTCCAACACTGAACCATCACAGAATAAATGTGGTTAAAAAAAAATCTAAATTGTAATAAAAATTCTTGGTTGAAATTACACTGTAAAAAACGTATAGTAGAAACCAGAGCTATGTTTAATAGTGAAAGTAAGAGCATTTCCACACACACACACACACACACACACACACACACACACACACACACACACACACACACACACACACATTGTGATGAGAACTCTAATTGGCTAAACTAAACAGCTGTGTGTCCATAAGAAAACCACTTGTTAGTGAGACTCAAGCGATGGAAAAAGGTCACACGGTCTGATGAGTCCAGCTTGACCCTATTCCAGAGCGATGGTGTGTGTGTGTCTGGAGGCAGTGTTATGATCTGGTGTTGCTTCCGTTGATCAGGTCTAGGCTCAGCAACGTTATGTGGCAATAAAATGAAGTCAGCTGACCACCTGAATGTACTAAATGACCCATATATGGGGTTTTTCCTTCCCTGAGGCACGGCCGTATTCCAGGACTCAGATTGTGAAAGAGCGGTTCTGGGAGCATGAGGAATCATTTCCACACATGACCTGGACACCACATGTCATGTGTCATGACCTAAACCTCACAAGTCTTCAGGATGTAATGGAGGAACCGTTACAGAGCGGTTTGATTCTCTTGTCATGAGTACAAGATCTCTGTAAAATGACCGGATAAAACTCTGGATAAAAAGAAATGTTGTGAAGAGGCAGAAGTGAAACAATGCCACAGAAAATGAGCATTTTTTTAAAGGTGTTCCAAAGAAATATTAGTGTGTGTGACCTGGTTTTGACCAGCCGGTATATAACACTAAAAGTACAATATAAGCACAAACATGAGAATAGTAAATAGAGGATCTGACCTTGACAAGATTTGGTAGTTGGGATGCAACAAGACTCTGGAATTCTTCTTTGCTCAGGGTGTGTGAGCTGCCGTCTTTAGCAGCGTAGGTCTTGAACTGGGCCACAAGGACATTAATGGCAGACTCCATGTCTAACTGGAACGGGAGTTTTACACTAGACAAAACAATCATAAGACAAACACACTCATTTCTCTCAGAAATAGTGCACAATGTCAACCCAAAAACAACAAAAACAACCTGGTCCAGTTGTTCTCCACAACCTCTGAACAGGTTTGCTTCTAAATCAGTTGCAGATCGTTTTCACAATGACTGAATTAAATGCACAGGTTTCTCAGCAAAACTCACAGTGAAGGCTAAAGAAGTGTTAATAACAGCACAGGTCCGGCATCATCAGTTATTCCAATAAAAAAACAAGGAATGACAATCTTAAATTCAGTTTTATCAAATATTATAAGTGGAAAATAGCCAAACAGTTTCACTATAAAGTAGGAAAAAAAGAAAGAATTTAAGAAAGCAGGGAATCGGTTTACCTGAGGAGAGTTGTGTTGTGAGAAGAAGCGAGCAAAGGTGTGTTTCTTTTTCATTCTCGCCTCGACTTTTATTCCCTTCACCATAAAGCACAGCTCAGCGGAAAACTTTTTCCCCCAAACAGAACTCAGATTTCACACACACAGTGAAGATGCTCTTATCTGCTTTGAGGATCTTTCCATTGCAAATAAAACAAACAACCTGCTTCGATAGTAACGCTCTTTTAATGGGAAGATTAGAAACACATACAGATCAGAAGCAGACTATAAGCATTTCATACAATTTAATAGTGTTTTAGATGCAACAACGCATCTAATAAAATTTAACGTCATATATTTTATATATATATATATATGTTTTTTTATATATATATTTTTAATAAAAATATTTAATATTTTTAATAGCAATTCAGTGTGACGCATAATTAATTTATCGTCCGAGTTGAGTTGAGTGCATGGCCGGTTTGACCATTGACATGCTGATATCTCTTAAACTGAAGTGTATTAACTTTTAGTGTCTCACTTTACTGATATTTTTTTTACAATTACAATTTGGCTTTAAGGCTTTAACTTAAATACAATCATTCAGTGTAGTGCAAAAAGAAAGAGAGAAAAACAGATGTGTAAATTAGTGGCAGATGCTTTCTTTCAGCGAGGAAAAAGAGACAAAAGTAAACAAGTGGGCTCCTGTAACATTGACAAAAATGATAATCTAAGTATATTTAACCTTGTTGTTTAAGTCAGATCCTGTGAGGCTCAACTTCACCTCCAGCATCCGACATAAACAATTAAACCAGAACACGTCTTCTACACTTCTACAGGACTTCCACAGAAGTGAACTGAATAATTGAAAATAAATTTCTTGAAAACGTTTTTCAAAATATAAAGTTCAAAAACTCATAATAGTAGGTTACTGCCTTCCATATCGGCTCAGCGTTTTAAAAGTGCTAGCATGCAAAGTACAAATAAAAGCTTCACAACACAGCATAAAAGCTTCTGAAACATCTTGCAAGGTCACATGTACACAGGACACAAACCAGTTTTAAACTTGAACCCTCAGTGATACTACGGTTTGAGAATAAACAGGTACAGAAAGGTCGTCCAGGGCAAACACAAACACCTACAGCGCACACAAATACCTGCATCTGTGTCTTATATTGTAGCCCTGTGCAGCTTAACATGATCACTGATGATGGAGTCAACACAACCGTCGTCTCCTGAAGATGATGTGGAAAAGGAACAATTTTTGTGTGTACCGCTTTACACTGCAGGCCAGAAACTGCAGGCTTTTAGGAACAGAGGTAGTGTGTGACACCCATCACACAGAAGACACACACCTCTTACTGTACAAACATTACAAGCTTACTGCCGTTAGCACATGAAGAAGCTTAGGGGAAACTGCTTCGAGAGGAAACTTCGTGTTGGCGTTTTTTTTTTCCCTGCCAGAACTTTACAAAAGACCTCAGAAACACACTCCTCACACTATAGACAACATCACTGTTAGGCCATAAAGCTTGAGGAAAAGAATTACGTTTAGTGATCATATGGTATCTGTGATATATGGCTAATTTGTCTTCCTCGTAAGCCCTGCTCCAACGTGCTGCTCTATGCCGCAAACTTCAACAGCGCCTCCCTCTCAAACTCCTCCATCTCCTCCTCCAGCTCGTCATCGTCCATCAGAAAATCCACCAGGTCCTCCAAAATGTCAGCCACATCTTCCACGAACTCACTGAAAAGCAATCTGCCATGGCTGAAGATACCACCATGAAAAGACTGGGCAACAAGATGATGGAAAGCTTGCTTGTGCTTCTCAGTGAGCCCTTGCAACTTGTTCAGGTAGACATCCAGGAGGTCCTGGAAATCAGAGAGCTTAACACGAATGAGGCCCTGTACTTCAACACAGCTGGACACATCATGGCAGTGCTCAGGAGCATTTCGGTTGCTCCTGAGCTTCTTCTCCTGAAGTTTCCAGAATTCCATTGGTTCCTGGTGCACTTTATGATCATGCTTATGCTTGTGGCCAGGCCTGGCCTGCCAAGACCTCTCCTGCTTCCTCGTCTCTCTCTCCAGCTTCCTCTCAGACTTCTTATGCTCCCAGTCATCGCGGTACTTCTTTAAGAGCCCTTTGCGCTTTTGGACACTGTCACCCCACTCATTCTTCCTTGCTTCTCCTCCCTTGTGCTTCCTCCTCCACTCATCTTTCCTGCCTATGTGGTCGACCTGTTCTGATAACCTCTGCTGCATCTCAACCAGTCTTTCTCTTAACCATTTCTTGGGTTGGTTCTGTTTTTTCATTCCTTCCAACCGTCTTCTGCTCTGTTCCAGAAGAGTCTTTTGTCTCATGAGCTCATCTTGTCTCCCCCGCCACCTGTCAGGTCCAGGAGAGGGTTCTGAGAGTTCGTTACCTAAAGGGGCGGGGACAAAATAGCTATCATAAATAAACCAATACAACCACACATAACTGCATAACTGCTTTGGTTCTTCATGTTGTCCTAAAACCAGGGTCCTATCAGGAACATTAATAATAAAAACAAGATATATTATCCTACAATACACTGCCTGGCTAAAAACAAAAGTCTCACAGTCTATTGGTTTGTCTATCTGCCTTTAACTTTGATGACACACACACTGTGGTGTCCAGTTCATGTGTGAAAATGATTCCTCATGCTCCCAGAAACACCCTGTCACTCTGTGCCATCAGGGAAGAAAAACTCCATAGATGTGATAATCTGGTGATTCAGTACATTCAGGTCGGCAGCTGACTTCATTTTATTGACTCATAATGTTGCTGAGTCTAGACCTGAGCAACTGAAGCAACACCAGATCATAACACTGTCTCCTAAGCCGTGTACAGTGGACACTGTGCATGATGAGTGATCGCTTCATGCGCTTCCATTCTGCTCTGAAATGGAGGGTTCAATCAGACCACATGACCTGTTTCAATCGCTCCAAAGTCATCTTTATGCTCTCCAGCAAACTAAAGCCTTTATTTTCTGATGTATCTCACAATCTCTTATGGACACACACATCTGTTTAAGCCAAATCCTGCGAGTTCTCATCACATTGTGTGTGTGTGTGTGTGTGTGTGTGTGTGTGTGTGTGTGTGTGTGTGTGTATGGAAATTATCTTAATTTCACTATTAAACATAGCTGAGTTTCTACTGATCATTTTCTCACATGTTCAACAAGCATTGATTCTTCCACTAAGTTGAGGGTTCAGCACTATATACCTCCAGGTTTTAATAATGTGATGGACAGCTGTTAATCTAATTCATTCATTCATTTTCATGTTTTCTTTGTTTAATCTAGGACAATAATTTGACTTTTCTTAAACAGTGACTTGCTTTTTGGCCAGGCAGGGTGTCAGCCAAAATAATTTATACACACTCCAACAGATGTTATCTATGCCCTTTTTAAAACCTCAAATTGAATTATTGATAGCAATGTGTATTATTAATATGTTTCCTTTAAAGATTTCAGTAGTCGCACCATCGTTGATGCTACTGAAATTGAAATGTGATCGTCAGAAGAGAGGCGTATATTTTTCATGTTAAAGTGTATAATTTTTTTTTGCTGACTCTATATACAGTACAACTCTGGAAAGAAATAAGAGACCACTGCTCTTATGGTGTATTGTTTCCTTACAGGTGCATGAATGGGTGAAATGAATAGTTTTATTTCATTTTTTGTGAACTGCTGACGATATTTCTCCTAAATATTAAAAAACTAAAATAATAGTAAAAACATTATAAACTAATAACTCAAATAAAACAAAATGCAAATAATTTATAAGGAAATTGTGTTAATGCTTTAACTAAATAACATTAAGAAATCAGTATTTGGTGGAATAACCCCGATTTGCAGTTACGGCTTTCATGTGTTTTGGCTCTTCACCAGTTTTTCACATTGCTGTTGGGTAACTTTATATCAGTCTTTTTGCAAAAAAGCACAATAGCTCAGCTTTGCTTGATGGTTTATGACCCTCTATCTTCCTCTTGATGAAGTTTTCTGGAGTAAATTGAAGTGATCTCTTATTTTTTTCCAGAGCTGTATACATATATGCTAGAGGTGGCTGTAGTGGGATTCGTACTCTGCACATCCATCCAGATGAGAGAATGAATGCATTTCTGTTGCACCCCTTGAGCTTGAGATCATCAGAGCAGAGAAGCAGCAGAGAATCGGATATATCCGAGATGGCTCACGGGTCATGGCAAGTCCAATTCTGATCAGGGGCCAATCGATCGCATCTATAACTTTGATGATCTTATAATCATGCTGCTTGCTTTTAATGTTATATTAACAGCACAAGACAGAGCTTTAGTGACTGAACCTAATTACTCTTACAGTAGTACGGTGGTTTTGCAGACATCTGTGGTGTACCTGTGAGCTGAGTGAGCTCAGAAATCCTAGTTTTAAGTGCCTCTAATTCTTCTTTCAGACTAGGCACTGCAGACAATTCTTCCTTCATCCTGGCTTGTTCTTCTTCACTGGTTGGTTTCTCTGCCGCTGCCCTCAACGCCCTGTCCAGTTCGTCCCTTTGTTCCTAGAAAAATGATTGTTTATAGTTTATTACTGCATATAAAATGCATCCTAATGTAGGAGTATGATGTAACAAACAATTTACATTTTTATACAAGACGACACGATTAGGTGAGGATGAACTGTAACACAACAAGTTATGGCTATTCCAACCTGTATTTGCTTCTCCAGTATGGAAATCTGCTTGTTTTCTTCCACAAGTTTTTCAAGAAGTTCCTAGGATGGAAGAGATCGGTGTACAGATTAGATAAACCCGCAAAACAGGCATTTTCCACAGAAACAGCCAACAATATGAAGTGTGGAGAAAAGAGTCAACCTGGTCACTTAACTCTGAGCCATCAAAGTCATCTGGGGAGAGAGACAGAGAGAGTAAAAGTCATCATAAAGTATCATAAAAGAATTATGATACATAAAATGAACATAAGTAAGCTGTGCCATTGAAATGTATTTCTTTGCTTCCTTAAATGAAAATATGGCACACGCTAATCCGGCATACACAGCGCAGTTTAGTCAGAAATTCTGTGAATGTGTCGAAATGCATTCCAAACATTGTCTCAACATGCTCTTAGTGAAGCCACTCACACAAAGCCATGACACAATACAACCGTCAGTGACAGTCTACAAGTGTCGCGTATATCAGCTCTTAAGGTAGGACATTCTGAAAGTCCGGGAAACCACACATTAGGAGAGACACGTCGCAGGCAGCTGACGTCTGCAGCTTTAGTCTGGTTTGTAAGCTACGGTGTTTAACAGGAGTGGCTCTGGTCTAGTAGAGGTCATGGGAAATGTTAGAGCCAGGACTGATTCAGCACTATAGGGAGACCTCTACCTGCAGGCACTACACAGGCTTATACTGCCACCTAGCTGTCTGTACCTACCACCAGCCTGGTCGAGTACAGAACCTGGAGATGTAACACAATACAACAGCTAAAATTAAACATCTAGAAACTTTTCTGAAATCATGAAAACTGGAAATACGGTTCCGTTTATTTTTTTAAGGAAATATTGCTACTACAAAACTCACCAGAGAAAAAAAAGGACCCTAGACATAACAGTGCCAGAGCTCCTATGATCAGGTAACTTATCGCAAATCCAGGTCTCTCTTCTTTCCTGTCCGGCAGCTGAAACTCCTCCTCATCTTCCTCATCTGAGCTCTGTCTCAGCTCCTCGGAATAATGCACACGTCGCTGTCGCAGTCCGCTGCCCTCTCCTCGGGACTCAATAAGCAGATCGGTGCCAAGAGACTCTGAACAGATCAGGAGCAAGTAAGAGTCTGGAAATGGGATGAAATGAAAGGAGACGGCAGATTGTTACGATTTTCATACTGTACCTGCTTCCCTCGAGACAAACACGGACTTCTGTTCCTCTATGTCAGATACAAGCTCTTTCTCTTCCAAGACTGAGGAAGCAGGGGTTTCAGGATAAGGGCCTTCAGCTGCAGAGCTAAAATTAATTTGTAAAGACAGACTAGGAGACGAGCTTTCAGGGCAAGAGCTTACCCCGGTATCAACATCTAACACAGGGACTGCAGAGGTACGACTACCCTCAGAGCCAAGGGTTATATCTGGAGGTCCAGCGACGGGGCTTATTTCAACTACGGGTTCTGAGGCGGGGACAATTTTAGCTTTGTGTTCTGAGACAGGTCTGATTTCATCTACGGGTTCTGAGGCAGGGGTAGTTTCAGCCTTAGGTTCTGAGGCAGGGGTAGTTTCAGCCTTAGGTTCTGAGGCAGGGGTAGTTTCATCTACAGGTTTTGAGACATGTCCAATTTCAGCTACGTGCCCTGAAGGAGGGGCAATTTGAGATTTATGTTCTAAGGCAGAGGTAATTTCAGTTTTAGGTTCTGAGGCAGGGGTAGTTTCAGATTTAGGGTCTGAGGCAGGGGTAGTTTCAGTTTTAGGGTCTGAGGCAGGTCCAATTTCATCTACAGGTTTTGAGACACGTCCAATTTCAGGTACGGGCTCTGAAGGAGGGGCGATTTCAGCTTTAGGTTCTTTGGCAGGGGCAAGTTCAGCTTTAGGTTTTGAGGCAGGGGCAATTTCATGTACAGGTTCGGAGGCAGGGGCAAAGTCATGTAGAGGTTCTGAAACAGGTCTAATTTCAGCTACGGGTTCTGAGACAGGGGCAACTTTATCCACATGTTCAGGTGTTGCTTCAGGTACAACACATTCTTTGGGTGAAAAATCGAAGACCGGCTGCAGGTTAAATAAAGATTCTTCATAGGATGTTTCAAGGAAAGGCTCCTGTGAAAGAAAGACTGATGACTCGGTAGATATGCTGAAGGGAACTGCCCCGAGCAGGTCGTTGTCCGGTGGTGAGGTTGTGATAGTAGCGTGGATGACGGGTGCACAGATCTCAGGATCAGCCTCAACACTTGGACCAGACACTGCGCCCTCGTCAAATAACTCCGGGGAGGTTTCCTGGCAAACCTGCAAATAAGACATGCGTGTCTGTAATAAAGGTGTTTTTATAACTGTGTTATTATATAAATGTGCTATTTGTCATATTCAATAATTATTTAAAAAAAAGGGTATATTCCCTTTATCAGACTCTGTCCTGTACTCATCAGCTATACCAGCTCTACACTGACCTACAACAGATCTCCTCTGGTTTAAGATTAAAGTAGTCACAGAAACGTGTAGTCATATAATAAATAAAGTTTAGAGTAATATATTGAAAAGTTTAATATGATTGCTAATAATAACCTGGTGTCCTTCTTCGGACAGGACAGTCTCCGGTGGAGCTTCATGATCACTTGGCTTCACCTCCAAGCAGCTTCCTGGGATTAAACAAAGATATAAAGCTCAGTCAGACGATACACACGCACAAATGCAATTCATTTTAAAGCTTCTAATCACTTAATCTAAGTGTGTCTAATGAGACGAAACACAAACACACGACTGAAGAAGTAACCTGCAACTTCCTCTGAAAGGCTGGGTACATCACCAATACTCTCAGTTCCATCGTCCCCTGCTCCAGCGATGTCCGCCTCCTGAAACAAATAAAACCCGTCTCTGAGTATTCCCCTTCTACAAATAACGTACCTTACACATAAGAGCATGCAAACAGCATGGACCCCTCATCACTCCTAAAACACTGATCGGTTTTAATTGATTTTCTCTTTAAATATTCTAAATATAACAACGTGTGTGTGTCTGTGTGTGTGCGACTAAATTTAATAGTAAATGGGTCAAAAAGAAATAAGCTGTGCAAGTCTGAAGCTATAAGATACACACAGCGTATAATTAGACAAAGAGAATGAATAAAGATAATATTAAACCATCTTACAAACACTGAAACCATCTGACAAATCAAAATAATTACATCCTACTAAACTATTTAATTGTCCAACTTATTAGAATCATATTACTCACACAGCTGTCAAATGTGGGTCTGTAGAGACAGAGATCTCCAAAACCACTTAGTGAAATGCATACAGCATCATACAGTCTGAAAAATAATTATTTTTTGTTTGCTAGCAGTTTTACAAAAAGGCAACAAAGAAAAAGCTCGTTTTTTTGTGGTTTCACTGGTTGCAGGTCGTTTACACACAATCTACAGGTCACCAAATGAGACAAGACATTACCCAGCAAACGGCGTGTCCCTTACCAAACACACTCACAGTTGGACGGCATTAATTGGTAAAAATATTTGACACAGGACATTTCCCAAAAATGCATTCAGATACGTTTGTACATGTCTACAGTCTGGGGTTGCATGTACAGCTGTTACTTTGACTTTTAGCTAAGTGTTGTTCAATATACACCCTCCAAGCAAACACTGAGACGACTGATGACCGTTTACGACAGATGCTGTGAATCAGATAACGTCAAACACGTCCATTCAACTTTTATTTCGGAACTATTTTTCAACTATGACGAGACGTGTCGGAGGGACGTCATTTCAACAGTCATTAGATGTCCAAATGTTTGCTGGGGCACCTCACCTGGGAGAAGATAGTTCACCAAACACATTAACATCAGCTAGATACAGCGCATCCGGAAAGTATTCACAGCGCATCACTTTTTCCACATTTTGTTATGTCACAGCCTTATTCTAAAATGG
>JAOVVA010000012.1:9430375-9450549 GCA_028565275.1 Leiocassis micropogon
TTAAAATAATATAATCTAATGCAATCAAGCTTTGACAAAATTAATCATATTGACCCTAACTGTACTTAAGTCCCATAATTATTCATTATAATCTTCAAATAATAAAAGAATAAATAAATAAAGACAAACTAAAAATTAACCAATAAATTATTTCAATAACTTTAAGGAAAGTTATTGAATGGGAATAGGAAAATAGGAAAATAGGAAAATAAGAATGAGATTATTATGCACCTTAGAAAAAGCTTAAAACTTTCTCCGAAAACCCAAGTCTTCACCAGCAGTGGTCAATAGTCTGGTTAGAAAAAACAAACCAAACTTTCTCCAAAAAAGGAAAAAATGAAAATAAGATCTTTTGAGGCCTACCCAGACATGAATAAATATAAGATGAGAGGAGAAAATGATGTAACTGGGAGGTGCCACATCAATCTGACCTGAAGAAAAGTAGCTTACATCTAATGAATATTAAGTAACTATTTGACTTAAGGAGGAGCAAAAAATTATGTCATTGCTACTGTAAGTAAGGGAATATAAATCATGTCAAATTGGGGAAGTAGGGGATCATGCGGAATTTCCGTGGGGTGTCTGTTGTCTTCTGGCTGGCCAGTCCAGTGCTGTCCATTTACTTTTGGTTGCAATAAACCTTTTTGCTCTTTCAATACTCAAGTATTTGTAGGGTTTGTGTTTAGAAAATTGGTGCAGATCACAAAATTTGCCACGACAATATGGTGATCACACTCAACATCTAAAGGGTGTTTCCATGTAGGGACATCCACGGAACTCTGTAGTCTTCCGTAGTTTTCTAGTTGTTTTGCTGTTGCTGTGCTGTTCAGAACTGTTGTACTGGCCACACCCAATGTTTTAAACTCTCTCTCTGATGTTTTTTTTTTTCCCAGCTCAGTGATTGCCTCCTTCACTCTTTCAACCTCATGCTGAGTGTTCGATTGATCAGCAACCAAATGCAAATCGAACACTCAGAACCACCTCAGGTTGTGCAATCAGCCATTTGTTCCACTATATGAGCCCCCAAAATGGGGTGTGTATATTAAAATGGCTGTAACGTCCTTTTGGCGAACCCCTTGAATTTAAAGCTGAAGGTCTCGATTTCACTCACATCTTGAGTGTTTCTTTTCAAATTCAGTGTGGTGATGTACAGAGACCAAATGCCCAAAAAAAAAAAAACTTTGTTCCAATATTAATGGACCTGGAGAAACACCAGATTAATGCAAGGGAAAAGTGCTTGTCTATCAGCCCTCCTTATTAATTTATTAATGTGTGTGTATTAGTCAGTAGTGAGTAGGTTTTCTTCTTCCAGAAATAAGCTTTTAAGGGAACTGAATAAAGTAAACAGGAAAAATGATTGTCGAACTGGTGGCCAGTTGAGCTTGTGGTTAAAACTAAATAAATCGATTTATGAAACCCACAAACCGGCAGAGCTAGTGGGGACAGTGTTATGAGCTTGGGTTGTTTCAGTTGGCCCGGTCTAGATTCATGTGTCCAAATAATGAGGTTAGCCGACAAACTGAATGAACTGAATGACCAAGTTTTTAAACACATCAACTGTTACACTGAACTTCCAGCCTCCTAACACACCGTATGACTGCAGATCAATTCCTGCTAACTGTTATCACCCAAACGAGGATGGGTTCCCTGTTGAGTCCCATCTCAGGGAGTTTTTCTCTTGCCACCGTCACCCTCGGCTCGCTCATCAGGGACTGTGTTCATTTTGATTCATGCAGATTTTTTAAATTTCATACGAATTTCCATAATTCTTTTGATAATGACAATTGTTAAAAGCACTAAACAAATACAATGGACTTGAATAAACCAGTGTAACCTTTGTTTTTGGCCGGGGCAGTGCATATGACCTATGATTGAGCATATTCATTTATGTTAATGAAGCACTTTAATGGCATTCACAGTCTTTAATTATTGTACGCTGATTCAGTTTAGCTTTGCCTGGCTGGTCAATCTCAGAGATCATTAGGAGAACTCAAGTGGATCAGGCCAAGTTTTTATTAAGAATGCTTAAGAGCGCTCTACAGTATGGCAAAAAAAAAAAACCCCGCCATTTTAGACTTTGTTTTATTTTTGTTGCTGTTGACAAACTCAAGTATTTTTTTTCTTTAAGAAACTGTTTATTTTCTCTGTAGTCATGTGTATTGATATTTACTGATTGATAATTTCTGTTTAAAATTTCCTTCAGGATGAACGATCAATTTAAATTTTAAGATTTATCCCTGACGTAGAGATTATTAATCACTGACCACAGCTGTAGTGTAACAATTTGCCACTTTATTCAGAAATGATAAAGTAGAACTGACGCAAACGGCATGGCAGTGAAGCAGGCAGATGCAAGTTCACCAGATGTTTTTTTTTTTTTTTTACGTAAAGGACATGTGACTAAACATAGTAGACACTCACACATTCAGATGTCTCACAAGATCACACTAGAACCGATGATGCATTTTTAAGAAACATGGCATTTAACAAGCATAGACACTTTCGATAGAAAAAGACTAGAGTTAAAGAAAAAAACAAAACAAAACAGACATTTGTATTGTTGCGTAATAAAACATTTCATCAATCCATAACACTCAACGTCTGATGTTTAATTACAATAAATTCATAAAAAATACACCAGCTCCTCAGGCATAAATGATTTTTTTTTTTTTACATTATGGGTATCTGAAATCGGCTAAGGGGGGGAAAACAACACAAATGCAAAAGACTGAACTTGTTCACGTTTTTCTAAAACAGAACCAGGGCAAACGTTAGACACGCTCCATTTACACACGTCTCGGGTCACGCAGTCAACCTGTTTGGTCTGATTAACACGTCTAAACCGTTTTCACTTGACTACCTTAGGAGCTCTTTTCTTGACATATCCACAGGATCCTCAGGCTTTAAACAACAACAACTTTCACAATTTGTCTCGCAAAAAAAAAAAAAAAAGAATATATCAGAAGACTCACAATCAGTACGAACAATTCATATAAATAAATATCAATAATACAATGCTGATACATTATCATTACTACAGCTCAGTGTTTTATTATTATTATTATTATTATTATTATACAAACAGGAGAAAGGCTTCGTTAGCACCCATGGTTAACCTTTAATGCTCTGTTGGGGATTTGAACTCGCATTCGGATTCCTTTGTAACAAGTGATCTCAAAGCAGTGTTGTGTGTGTGTGTGAGAGACCCGGGGGAAATGTAGTCTGTTAAATGCGAGTTCATAATCAGTATTGAAAGAGAAAGTGTGTTAGAATGAAGGATCTGTGTGGTTGAGATTGTTGGACTGATATTTTTGAAGAATACAGACTCGTATTAAACTGACTTGTTGTTAATGCAAATGACAAAGACTTTATTGTATTAGTGTGTTGATCTTTTCTTGGTTTAAGTGTTAAACAGTAGAAGTGGACGCGTGGCTGCGGTGAAGCTGAACGTGGCTCGCTGCCTTTTCTCGCCCTTACACGACCTTATCCGTCTTGTGTGCGCTGATGAAGGCCATGCCGTGTGTGCGGAAGTGCGTGTTCAGGTCCGAGGCCTTGTCGAAGCGCCGGCCGCACACTCGGCAGCTCATGCTCCCCTCGCCCTCGTCTTCGCCCTTGTCCTCCTCTTCGGGTTTGGGCGTGTGAGACGTGTTGTGGCTGTCCTGTTGATCCTGACGCAGTTTGTGTGTGATGAAGCGGTGGCGGCTGAGCGAGGCGGCCGAGGCGAAGCAGGCTCCGCACTGCGCGCACTGCATGGATGCGGACTCGCTGTCGCGGTGCTTCAGGATGTGCTGCTGGAACTCGCCCCGGTCCTGCGTGCTGAAGCCACACGGCGCGCAGCGGAATCCTCCCTCCTCCTCCTCCGCTTCGTCTTCCTTCTTACACGAACGAGTCCGTTTAGCCGGGCCCGCCGTCTCGTCCCCTCCGGTGTCTGGCACTTCGGCCCCTCCCCCGACAGAGGAGGCTCCGCCCTCGTAGTCGACCTCAGAGGAGCTTCCTGCTCCGTCGCCTGGTGCTGAGCGTTTTCTGGTGTTGGCGGCGTTCTGATAACAGACAACGTTCCAGATGTTACCGTATGACGGTGATAAGCGCAACATCTGTTAAACCACGATAAATAAAGCTCAGGACAAGAAATCTACGCCAACTGTGTATTTGTACTCTTTGTTATAGTGTAGGGGTGCAACAGATCACAAAACTCACAGTTCAAATCGTATCGCGGATTTTGGTCGCGGATCGTTTAACGGATCAGCATCAAAAAAAACAACAAAAAAAAGGGAGACAAATATAATTTTGTTTTTCATTTATTACTTATAGAAATTAAAGAACACTTAAAACAAGGTACTCTCACCCACCACCTTCAATAAAAACAACATTAAAGACGTCCAGCATTTAAATAAAATATTTACTACTCAATTATTAAATTAAAGTGCAGAACGAGTCGATTTTTTTACTTTTTTTTTTAGGTGTTTTTTTTTTTCCATTAAAGTTGAAAGGGAAAATATTAAATATAATACTTATCTTAATTAAAAAATAAGAAATTTTAGTGAAAGCATGTATGTGGATATATATATGACTGAGCTACAGTATGAGTTCTAGTACGGTTATTATTTAGCCTGGGTGAAGTTTCAGCACTGCATGGAGGATTTTCCTTGCGTTATCTGGCAACCCTTGGAAGCACAAGAGAGTGTTTGATAGAGTGAACTTACAATTAAACAGCATGCACATGCAATAGAGTCTGAGCAAGTGTATTATAATGTTTATAATGATACGCACAAATACACAAAATATAATTAGCGTGTTAGCCAAATAGTTTATGCTCAAGAACGGGCCCAAATTAACACAGTACAGCGGCAGGAAACTGTTACTTTGCACTATGATGGTAAAACTTTGCAAGTTATACGAACATCACATGCGTCAATCCTTACGGATAAAGAGGAAACCACCGGTTCTGAAAAAAGAGCTTCAAGACTGCTCTTCAGAAATCCCTCTGGTTTGTCCAGATCTTGTAGCGTCTATGGTACGGATCGAGGATGCAGTGCTGTGGGGTCTGTGGTGTAATGATCACTGAATGCTGAAACATCCTCTAAAACTAATCAGGTGCTAAACATGAACAACTAATCAGAACGTATGAACCTAATCAGGCGCTACAACACAGATTCCTGCACAGGTTCCCCTTTATTTCCACTTGATCTGAGGAAATGAGGTGATTTTTACCTCTTGGAAACCAGGAGCAGATTTACAGAAGCTGTGAATTACCCAATTATGTTCTTACCCGCTTCTCACTCGTCTGTCTAGCTCGGATGCCGTGTCTGACTCGGATGTGCTTCTCCAGGATCAGGCGACTGCTGAAGGTTCGTTTGCCCTCTGAACAGTACCTGTAATTAAGCAAAAAAACTAATCTGACTTCTGGAGCATCATCTATTTGGCACGAAAAGTACGTTAAGCTGTATTAAAATAACACGTGCTTTACTCCACTCTTCCCATAATGCATCACGATCCGTTCGTGTAGCAATTCATGTATCGCCACACTGACGCCAAAATCATTATTATTACTTTTTTATATATATATATATATATATGCTGTTCCTCTCTGATCCTACAGGACTAGAACAAATTAGTTTGTTTAGAATTTTAATAAAATTGAAAAAAAAAAAAAAAGAATAATAATTATATTAAAAATAAATAAATTACTATGTAATATTTATTATTATTTATTTTATATATAAAATTGAGATATTTATAACATTGCGATACTCAATACAAATAGATTCAGCACCTGTGTATGGTGATAATATTGTATCTGGTAATTCCTGGTGATTCCCAAACTACCCAGTTTAGTTATAAAATTTATGAAAGTAATTAAACCATAAACTTTTTTTTAATGCAAACTAAACAAAGTTAACTCACTGGCATTGGAAGACTCTCTTGACCCCCTCGTGAATGACACGGACATGGCGACGTAGGCTGTTGGCCGAGCTGAAGGAGCGCTCACACAGCCGACAAGGAAAATTCTTTATGGACTACAGGAGCAGAGAGACGTTGTTATGGTAACTAATAGTGACTCTCTTCTAATAAAACTAAAAACAATAACAACAACAGCAGATGAATAAAATAAAAAGACGATGCTGGGCGAGTATGTACCGTGCCATGCTCGTTCTTCATGTGCTCGATGTAATCGTCTCTCTCGGTGTACCGCGTCTTACACTCCCTGCATCTCCACTCCATGCTGCTCCCACTGTCCGGAGAACTTGGGTGGTCCTCTTCATCATTCTCTTCTTCCTCTTCTTCTTCATTTTCTCTTTCCTCACCTTCCTCTTCCTTCTCTTCTTCCTCCGCGTCACCTTGTCCTGACTTCCTCGATGCCGTGTTTGCACTCGAGGCCGAGACGGGAGACGAGGCACTGGGCGGAGCCTCTGTTTTTCCCGACAGGCCTCTGTGAGCAGTCTGGTAGAATCGATGAGAGACGGTTATGAGGACGTGAGCATGATTCACACACCAGCTCATGAAGTATTACAGATGTGTGCCTGGTACAGAGCTTTGCCCGAGGTAACACCGAAGTTACCCGGTAAAGGCCAAACCTGAGCGTTACTGTATGCCTTTACTGACACCACGTTCTTTTAAGGGGAAGCAAAGAACGGGCAACACAAAAAGGCAAGAGGATTTTAGATTTTAAAAAAGTTTAACATAAATAATTATCAGATCCGAGGTTTCATCGCAGGAACTTACCTTGATGTGTTCCATCATAGACCCCTTCTGAGCGTACAACTTGGTGCAGTCTGGACACTTAAAAACATGCACTTTCTGCTTGGCCAGGTGAGTGTCAAAATGCATGTAGAGCAAAGGTTTCTGGGTAAAGACTGTGTCGCACATCACACACTTGTAAATCATCCTAGATGGGTGTACGAAATGAAGATAGACAGTTGTAATAATAAGTTAGTCTCCAAAAACAATGTTTAACAATTAAAACAAAACAGTCTGGAAAATACACTACTGGCTATTTAAAGTTTTGCTGTACACTACCTGTCAAAAGTCTGGACACACCAATGTTCAAATCAATGCTTTTTTTTGGTTTGTTTAGTGATTTATTCTCTACATTCTAAAACAATACTGGATTTTTTCCAAAACTATTAAATATGTAACAAAAACAACAGTCAGTCGTTATTTTAAGACATAGACGTCAGTTCTGTTCTGGAACAGTTCTTGCAAGAACAGTATTGTGTCGAGTGCATTAACAAAACCCCATCAAGCATCATGATGAAACTGTCTCTCATGAAGACCTTCTCAGGAAAGCAAGACCAAAACTGACCTCTGCTGCAGAGGAGAAGTTCATTTAGGGTCACCAGCCTCAGAAATCCCCAATTAACAAACAGCACCTCAGATTAGAGCCGTTATGAAGGATTTACAGAGCAGAAGTAGCAGATATACATCTCAATATCAAATGTTCAAAGGAGATTATAGCATTCTTGAGATTTTAAAGCATTGTAGAAATAAATAAAAATAAAGAAAGACCACGTAGTTAGAAGGTGTGTCCAAACTTTTGACTGGTGCTGTGTCTAAATATTGCGTCGATTTCCTGACACTGCCGTTTCCTTTAAAAGCTTAGCGATGACCCCGTCAGCTGTGCTATAATCCTAGATTCAGGTAAAGCGAGATCATCAGGTTTTTTTTAAGAGAATATCTAGAACATACTTGGCTTGAGCAGCACTGAGGGTGGGGTGCTGGGTGCTGATGTGACCCTGGGCGCTGGGGGCTGATTTGAAGGCCATTGGGCAGTGTGGACACTTGTGGAACACTTCGCAGTGAGCAGTCTGAATGTGAGATTTGATGGAGTTCAGGCCTCCGAACACCACCTGACAGCTGGAGCATCTACAGAAACGAAAACAAATCACTAAAGTCAGTGTAGATAAAGTTTGCGCACTTGCCTGTTAAGCTTTTATGTGTCGTGTTTTTTTTTTTTTAACTTTTTTTATCATTATTATTATTTTAGATCGATGCCAAGACCTGTAGCCGATGCGCCTGGCGAAGTGAAGACAAGCCTCCTCTAGATGCGTCTTAAAACTGGCCTGACGGGCGACGCCACCACATTCCGGACACACGTGGGGAGCGCGGTGCTTGTGGATCCGCTGGTGAGCCGACACGCTGCACCCGTTAGGCAGCATCATTGGCGGAGAGCAAAGCATGCAGGTCTGAGAGGAGAAAAGGAGGGAGCGTTAAAAATATGTATAGCAATATTCCTGCAAATTAATTTTTTTACATTCTGTAACAAATGAGAAAACAAAGACTGCAGTGCTACTTACTGAATTAGGGGTGGCGCGGATTTGCTGAAAGTGGGCCACTAGTTCTGCCTTGCCTGTAAACTGAGTCTGGCACTCAGGGCATTTAAAGTTGTTGTACTGAAGAACCTCTCCCTTCTTGCAGGGAAGCGGCATGAGGACGTGAGGACTCTGAGGTCCACGGCGAGCCGGACTGGTTTGGGAAGCAACCGGGCCTTGTGAGGGCGACTCTTTCAGTGGACTCGGGGTGGAAGGGATCGGGGTCGCTCCCGACTGGTTCGAGGGAGTCGATATAGACGGAGAGGAAAGTGGAGGCGAGAGCATACCTAGAAGAACAACAGGGTAAACGTGAATAATGTTCGTTTAACAGGACGGAATTTAAACAGTGAAAAAAATGCATTACATACCTATGGGTGTTGTGTCCTGCTGGCCAATCATTTGCTCGACAGTAACGGGTCTCATGACCAGGTGCGAGCACTGCATAACCAGTCCCCTCTCCTTATGCTCCCGAGCGTGCAGCAGCAGACTGCACTTATTAAAAAAAGCCAGGCGCTTTGCGCAGTGGTTGCAGG
The DNA here is from genome assembly GCA_028565275.1 of Leiocassis micropogon. Classification (NCBI taxonomy): domain Eukaryota; kingdom Metazoa; phylum Chordata; class Actinopteri; order Siluriformes; family Bagridae; genus Leiocassis; species Leiocassis micropogon. Next base: position 9,439,218 of record JAOVVA010000012.1, read on the forward strand.
TCACCTCGATTCTCAAAGAGCGCCTGTCGTAGTGCCGTGCCAGGCTGCGCTCCAGAGCAAAAGCGTCCCCGCACTCTAGGCAGCGGTATCCTGTCGCAGGCATGGGGAGACCCCACTCGGGTGGTGGAGGGGTAGAGAGATCGGGGCGGTAGCTCGGTAGCAGGTTCTTGCTGTTCAGGATCTTGTTGAAGGCTTCGACTAGGCTTGACTGACTCCGGGAAATCACAGCCCCCGTGCTGTTCACTATAGAGGCTGGCTTGCATGGTACGTGAACATTAGGTGTACCTCCGTTAGCTGCTCTTCCAGAAGCGGCACGCACGCTAACACCACTAACGGTAGGCGTGGCTGGTAGATTGGCAGCTTTCGTGATGCTGACGGCTGTGGCGGAGACCTTGGTCTTGTCAGATGACACCGAGCTTTTGTTTTGAGCTTTGCTTGCTGCAGCTAGCATGGCACTGCTCGCTTCTAAAGTGGACACAGGCAGGCTGGAACCTTTCACCATTCGACCAGCGGGCTCGGCTCTTTGGGCTTTATTAGTCTGACCTTCTGGTTTTGCGTTATCTGTGCCTTTACCTGCAGCTCCTTTCCCAGCCACGTGGGTGACTGTGCGAGTGATGCTCCCTGTGGAGGTTTTAATTGTCTTTATTCTGACTTTAAGAGGCCTGGAGGAAACGTTCCTAACGACTGCAGAGCCTCCGCTGCTATTAGGCACGCTGAGGCACTGGGTGGAAACACTCTCATCCTCTACCTCCATTTTCTCGTCCTCTTTTTGTCCACTGTCCTGATCTAAATTAGTCGCATCACCATTCTCCTCCTTTACCGGTTTGGCCACCTCCATCTCCTCCTCTTCCTCTTTGGGTTCTCGGAGGCCTGTAGGCGGGGAAGAAGCAATCACTGCTGGGCTGGAAGACTTCTTGGAAGGTGTTACTGAAACTTTAGGGATCTCAGGCTCTGGACTTTCAGGTGAGTCACGCTCCTCAATGACGTGCTCTGGGTTTCGCTCCTCTGGGGGCGGGCTCTTAACATTCCCTGTCTGAACAGATGAAGAAAGCCAGTTCTGCACCTGAGGGGATGCGGGTGAGGACAAGGGGATGTCGCCTGGTTTGGGGTAAGCAGCTGAAGCCATGGGTGCTGAGCGGGGAAGCGAAGGGGAGTCTGAACTCTCTGCGGGCGACTTGAGCCTGTTGCGTGAACGTTTTGGAGAGGCAGGAGTGCCCGGACTTTCTTGAATAACCAGCGTTTCCGCAGACTCCGAATCTGAATCCTCCTCCTCAGAGTCCATACGCCTAAATTCAGCTGAACTGTGGCGCTGAGTGCCATTAAACGGTTCTGTCAAACTTGTAGCAAGCGGCGACGAGGCGACGGCCCCCGAGACACGCGACCCAACCGAAGGAGAGGCTGACGAGGGTGATGAGGAAGGAACAGCCGAGGAATTCTGGAGGTACGGTTTAGGAGGGGGGAAAAAAGGAGAAGCCACTGCACTCGTGCTCCCAGGAACAGCAGCGCTCTTCGTCTTGTCACCGCCCTCTAATCCTATTTCCTGCTGTGCGTGCTGCTGTTGCTGCAGCATCTGCATCCTTCGGGCCCTAACCACAGGGTCCCCAGTCCCCTGCGCCATGAGAGGCTTCAGCTTGTTGAAGATGTTGCTACTCTGTTTGGAGGCGTTAGCACATCCAAGCACTGACCCTGTGGTCTCCGGCGTCACTTTGGAGCCACACAAAGGCCACTGCTCCCCGTTCGGCTGGTTTCGAGACTGAGACATGTGACCCGCCCCACCTGAGGACACAAATCCATTATGGTTGAGTGGTTCCGACACCGGTACATCACCACCTTCAAAGGCTTCACTACGCACCCGATTCTTTACAATAACACTAACGATAGAGGGGTCGCTCTGGGAGTCAGCGGCCGGGCTCGGAGCTCTGAGCGCGGATCCTCCGGCGACTCCGCTCTCGCCTGATTTCGCGATGGACCCACTGCTTGATCCCTGGTGCCCTTCCACCTCTTCTGGTGCTGACTGGATGGCCTCTTTGGCATCGATATCAGGAATATCAAATGCTGCCAACAAGTCATCGAAATCGGGGGTCTTCATGTCCCCCATGCCAGGACAGTGGACTCAAATCTGGAGAGCGTTGACACAAAAACAAGGTGGTGTTAATGATAAATACAGACGTATGTTTAAATGCAGAAAATACATCATGCACATAAGATCCGAGTTTTCATGAAATTCTAACTGGGTAGCTGTGTTTAAAATTTTATCTTGATGTGATAATACATTCATTAAATGTTTATTGCACTAATTAGCTCTTTGCTAAAAACACTTGCTTTGTTAGCATTCTGTCTGCACTACAGATTTATAAAATCTTAAACGCATCATGAATACTATCTTGCAGCTAGTATTGAGTAAGAGTGTGTGTGTGTGTGTGTGTGTGTGTATACCGAGAACATCCAGGCAGCTAGCCAGCTATGTATGGTGCAACACAAAGCAGCTAGCCAGAGGAATTCAACCAAACGTTTATTTTATATATATTTATACGGTTTATTTGCAATATGTGACGCTATGCCAGATCGTGTACACATTGTTAAGGTTTTGAGTGAATAAACACATCTATTTGTCGCGTTATATAACAATAAGAGCGCAACTGTGCGCGAGACGCGCTAGCTCTGGATGCTAGCGCGGCGGTATGCTAACTGTTGCTAGGAGACGTCACAAACTACGAGAAAACGGAAGGAGTCCGTTCTTAATAAAGCGTCTCCTTGTGTTGAGGATTTAATCTGGTTTGATATTTTAATATTTTGAGGGCCTGGTGCTGCGTAGCTACGCTAAGCTAAGATAAGCTAAGCTAAAATAGGCTAAGCTATGCTAAGCTAGGCTAGGCGCTACAGTTTATTTTAGGCTCGCGCTCCTCCATGACGGCTCGTGAAGCCCGACTGGCCAACGCGCGAGCCAGAGAAGGGTCATTTAAACCGAAGGCCACTGCGGTGTTAAAACTAAACTCCACGCACTGTCTGTCCTGGAGCTTCCACTGCATGGTGACACATGGTACTGAGATCCCTCATTTGTAAAGGATAAATCCCGCTCGATGTGCGTTTTTACTGCCAACAAGCGCGCATTTGTTTACCTGATTATCTGAGATTCCCGACTCTCCTCACTCCAGCGCCCTGACTTCCCCGTCATCACTCCGCTACGGCCAGGTCCAGACAGATCACAGCTACAGCACTGGGAAAAAATAACTAGGGGAAGAAGATTATAAATATTATTTAGTCAGAGATACTTGAAAACTTAAGAAATTATTAATATTAATAAATTTCTGTGTAATTTTTATCACAGATACTACAGTAGGAAATCTGTGGTTTTAGTTCCCTTCCAGGATCTCCAACACTCCGTTCCCTGCTGCTGTGTGCTGGACCAGGTGAACTCAAATAACTGTTTCTTATTTAAAGAAATTAAGAGTTTGCACTTTAACACTCATTAATTAAAATACATGAATTGCTTTTTACCGAGCCCCTCTGGTCACATTTGGGGGACAAAAATCAGAGGCATAATTAACTAAGGCATAGGAATGAGATACTATGAGATACTATGTTTGTGGCCATGATTTACTACGGTGTGGGAACGAGATACAATTTTGTGGCCACTACTTACTAAGCGTGGGAACGAGATACTATGAGATACAATTTTGTGGCCGCTACTTACTAAGCGTGGGAACGAGATACTATGAGATACTATTTTGTGGCCGCTACTTACTAAGCGTGGGAACGAGATACTATGAGATACTATTTTGTGGCCGCTACTTACTAAGCGTGGGAACGAGATACTATGAGATACTATTTTGTGGCCACTACTTACGAAAATGTAGGAACAAAATAGTAAGAGATACTATGTTGCAGCCACGGCATGGAAACGAGACACTGTACTATGTTGTGGCCACGGGTTTACTACGGCCAGGTCCAGACTGATCACAGCTACTGCACTGGGGAAAAATAATAACAGCAAGAAGATGATAAATATTATTGTTAAAGTCAAAGATATTCGAAACTTGAGTAATGATTAATATTAATAAATCTATGTATGATATTTAATCACAGATACTACAGTAGTGAATCTGTGATTTTAGTTCCCTTCCAGGATCTCCAACACGCTGTTCCCTGTTTCTGTGTGCTGGACCAGGTGAACTCAAATAACTCCGTTTATGCTTTTAAGAAATGAGGTGTTTCAATCATGCTTTTACATGTTTCATATAATTACTTGATCTTTTTAGATACATTAACTATTAGCTATTGCATGACCCGGAGAAGGTTATTTACATTAAGAAAAATCTAAGTATAAAAATATACAAAATAATAAAGTCATGTAAATCAACACCCTTTGATGTTTTAAAGTTATATGTTTCAGCAAAAGCCAGATGAGAAGAAAACTGCGTAATAAAGATGAGCAATGTCTGAAGGACGTTAGACACTGGATGCTTACTAACTTCCTTCAGCTTAATTAACAATGTACAGTACGTAATATCAATACCATCATATTAACAATAGGCTTTAAAGTCTTCTTTTACAGTACAGTCCAATTCTGCATTGAATTATTAATGCTTATGACAATTAATATGTAAGCTCACTTGTGTAATTACCATCACTGGGACTTATTTATTAATGTAAATAAAAATTTATTTAGAAGTCACGGAAAAAACATTGTTTGATCTGCTTCAGATCCTGATCAGGTGTAGCTTTATAAATACATTATGCTGTCAAGTTTTAACAGCTTATTTTAATTGATTTAATAACAAAAGAAAAATCATGTTAATCACCTGAACTAAATAATTATTAAACATATATTGTAAAAAATCTATAATATATCTATAAATCTATAAATATATTATTAACAGTTACAGTAGTTCAATTTATTATACCCACACTGGGAAGTTTTACCCTGTGTAACTCTTGTGTAACTGCTCATCTGTGTGTGTGTGTGTGTGTGTGTGTGTGTGTGTGTGTGTGTGTGTGTGTGCTTCAGATAATTCCTAATTCTAGCATCAGCTCCACTGAAACAGTTCCTACAGCCGAGCTAGTGATATCATCATCTGACATGGAAATTAATACATTTATCCTGTGTGTCAAATGAAGATGAACAGGAAGAACGAGAAGCCACTAATCACCGGATGCATCTTTAACGGAAATAGACAAATCATTGTGAACTAGACAATAGGATCAATTTCTGTTTAAGATGCAAACATACTGTGTGTCTGTATCATACTGTGTCCAAAATGCCAGGTACTATATATTACATTTTACCCTATTTATAATGTTCTTGTATAATACAGTATCTGTTATGAGACTGTGAGTATACCCAACTGCTCTCTCTCTCTCTCTCTCTCTCTCTCTCCTGAGTTGCCAGGATCCTCACCCTCTCTGCCCTCTGAGCTTTCTGACACATCCTTGTGCCTTGCTTCTGTTCTCATCGCATGGAGGCCTCTGGCTCCCTGCTGAGGTTGGCCCCATGTGGTCTGCCTGGGATGTGTGTAGTAACTGGGGACGTTACCATGAAGACGGTCTTGGACTCGGCCGATGCAGACAGCTGTTCTCTGAGTACTGAGCGCAGTCACGCAATAGTTAAGGACTGAAATTCTCACAAACAGTTTTGTACCAGAGCCTCTAAAATAACGAAAGTGGACTTGATATCAACTTAAACACCTCTCCTGTTATACTGAATATATACTGTATTATGGCATATCAATCACTGTTATCACCCAAATGAGAATGGGTTCCCTGTTGAGTCTGGTTCCTCTTAAGGTTTCTTCATATTGTCATCTCAGGGAGTTTTTCCCCGCCACCGTCGCCCTCAGCTTGCTCATCAAGGATAATCTGATCATTTTGATTCATACACATTTTCTCACATATTTCATACTTTTCTTTTCAATTTTATTTTTTTTATTCTGTAAAGCTGCAATGTGATAATGACCATTGTAAAAATTATAAATAAAATATTTAATATAATTATGAATAACATATAAAAAAAAAACTGAATTGAATTGAAAATTAAAGTATTCCGCTCACAGTTGTGTGGTTCCACTGAATAAACCTGCTATAGGTCTCGGGCTTACAGTGCTATCACAGCTGTACTGATATGCAGCATAAACACTTTTACTCATGTGATTGTTTAATTATATAAAACATTTCATACACCGGCACTGGGGGTATTTCCAAGTTGCCAAATTGGCGTTTCCAAGTTGCCGGTAGCGTATGAGTGTGTATGTGTGTGTGCGCCCTGCGATGGATTCGCCTTCCAGTGTGTGGACCTCCTTGTGCCCAAAGGCTTCCCAAAATAGGGTCCAGGCCTACCGCGACCCTGAATACAGGATAAACCGGTATAGACGATGTAACATTTCATACAAAGAAGAAAATAATAAAAGGCAAAAATATGTAAAAAAAAAGAAAGGTTAAATTAAATGTTTAATCTTTGAGGCATATTGGACTGATAAATGTAAAAGAAATTTATTATTATTAAACAATATGGAGATACGGAGGGAGAGAAGGTGGGGTGAAACCTTATGGGCTGGAAATTCAAACAAAAGATTGCAATTAGCATCAGTTTCTTAAATTTGGTGGCTAAAACCAGTTTGTGTTTAGCACACACACAAGAAAAACATATTTCATGATCTTTATTTCAAACACAAATGGTGAAGACCATACTTTACTTGTCCATTATTAAACAGGTAGATAATATGGTTCACCTTTAGACACACTTAATTGTTTTTCCCCTTTAAAGATTAAATTGGTCCAGCTGGAGACTACACTTTTTATTTGGTTCTTGTTGAACTGAATCCTTGCAGATTGATCATCTGGCCTGCATCTGGACTGCCTTCTGTGATCCAGATGTATTGCTTGAGCACCAAATGATGAATTCTGGCTGAGGGCCTAACCGTCATTGTTGAATCATGTGACCGTGGCCCGTATCAGATGTTGGAAAGATCTATTCTGAGCTGTTTACATAAGTGCAACAATACATCACATAACGTTATATTCATAGCATTAGACTGTGGTTATGAAGATCTAATATAAAAAAGGGCATTTAAAACCTCTGATCACAATGTGATGATTATTGTTCTTAAAGATGTTTAAGACGATTTGCAGTTTTGGAGATAATGAAAAAAAACATAAAAACATAAAGCAGCGAAAAACTTAAAGGACTAGTTGTTGATAAGCCTTCTATAAATGATAACCAACTACAAATCTTTACTACTTTACTTTTTTTTAAATTTCAGATCATTAAACAAATTTAAATATTAGTCAAAAATGAAGGTTTAAGGGAAAGGGAAAACAAAATCCAAAACTACATAGCCCTGTGTGAAAAAGTGTTTGCCCCCCCTGTTAAAACACAACTTAACTCTGGTTTATCACACCTAAGTTCAATTTCTCTGGCCACGCCCAGGCCTGATTACTGCCACACTACCACACAATCAAGAAATCACTTAAATAGGACCTGCCTGACAAAGTGAAGTAGACCAAAAGATCCTCAAAAGCAAGACTTCATGCCGAGATCCAGAGAAATTCAGAAACAAATAAGAAGGAAAATAACTGAGATCTACCAGTCTTTAAAAGGTTATAAAGCCATTTCTACAGCTTTGGGACTGCAGCGAACCACAGTGAGAGCCTTTATCTACAAGTGGCAAAAACATGGAACAGTGGTGAACCTTCCCAGGAGTCCGACCAAAATTACCCCAAGAGTGCAGCGACAACTCATCCAAGAGGTCACAAAAGACCAAAACAACATCCAAATGAACTGCAGGCCTCACTTGCCTCAGTTAAGGTGAGTGTTCATGACTTCATCATAAGAAAGAGACTGGGGGCAAACAAATAAAATGAAGACTTTGGAGTGGCCTAGTCAAAGTCCTGACCTGAATCCAATTGAGATGCTGTGGCATGACCTTAAAAAGGCGGTTCATGCTCGAAAGCCCTCCAGTGTGGGTTTTTACAACAATTCTGCAAAGATGAGCGGGTCAAAATTCCTCCACAGCGCTGTAACAGACTCATCGCAAATTGTCAAATACGCTTGATTGCAGTTGTTGCTGCTAAGGGCGGCCCAAACCGTTATTAGGTTTAGGGAGCAAACACTTTTTCACACAGGGCTATATATTTTTGGATTTTGTTTTCCCTTAATAATAATAACCTTCCTTTAAAAACTGATGTGTTTACTTGTGGTATGTTTGACTAATATTTAAATTAGTTTGATGATCTGAGACATTAAAGTGTGACAAACATGCAAAAAAAAAATCATTAAGGGGGCAAACACTTTTTCACACCACTGTACTTGACATTTCTGTGATTACAATCATTTTTGAATGATCAGATCTGCAAATTTACTCAATCATCATATTTATAATAAACCATATTTATTTCCTGAATCACTTTTATTCTGAATTTATTTCTACCTCATTAAACATCAGTCCCCTATTTTTTATACATTTTTTAAAACTCAAATTTATAAAAGACTAACTCTTTTTTGCTTGTCTTTTATATGAATGTTTTATTTACTTCTGTTTGTGAACACTACACAAAAGAAAGAAAGAAACTTTGTTTTTTGATAGTCGTTAATATAAATGTTCAGATTTTTACATTTTGATGTACGTTTTATTTACTTCTGTTTGTAAACACTACAGAAAACAAACAACTAATGACGCCCGAGCAGGTTAGCCCTCAAAGACGTTGCCATAGCAACATAGGTTTCTGGAGCGGAAAAACCCGAGTTTTTCCGAACTCCTCTGTAGTTAGATTAACTTTCTTTCTGAGACAATTACAGAGCAGGGATTTACAGAGACGTATTTTTAATTTTTATTCGTGTATTTTTAACATGCGAATTATTTCGTGTCATTTTTTTATTTAACGTTTTGAGGCACCGGAAGTCTAAAGAAAGCGTCCCAGCTAATGGGAATAGACATTGGAATCATGAGCCAGTTACGTCACGCGTGTTGTCCAATCAGGGGGCGGATTGATTATTTGAACGCTGGGGGCGGGGCCGTGTTTTCTGAGAGGGAAATTTGTCAGGAGAGCAGCGAGAAACGTTAGAGAAGCGGCTCCAGTTCACGCTGTTAATAAATTCCTGAGTAATAGATATTTAGGGGAAAAACAGGTATGTGTGGTAAACTTATTTTTATACGTTTGATATAATTTAAACTGTAGTTTATATTGTCGGTTAGATGAAGTGGAAATCCAATATTGTCTGTCTAAAGGGAAACTTCTGAAGGGTGTTATTAACGTCAGTTAGCTTAGCTTCGCTTAACTTAGCTTAGCGCACGAGCACCAGTCTTACACTTAGCGTTGAGATAAAGTTAGTTATTGTTAAAGCGTGTTTAATCTGATTAACATGTTGTTTTAGGAAAACTCCACCATGTCACACAAACAGATCTACTACTCGGACAAGTACGACGACGAGAAGTTTGAGTACAGGTAATGAGTTTAATAATCACCAGAGTTTGTAGAAATAGTTAAAGCTGAAAATAATCTGATCAGCTTCAATGTGATCAGTGATATTATTATTTCAGGTCGAATCCCACGTACATGTCTGTCTACAACAAAGATAAACACCTTATTTTTAAACTGTAATTTCACAAAATTTAGTTTGGTGTGACATCATATGTTATTGGTTTTGTGTAGGTACATAATGTGCCTAGTTCATGGCAGTTTCATCAAGAAGTCATTTTATTTTATTACAATCAGTGGGAAAGAGAGGATACAGAAAAGTTTGTTTACACTAAGTTGTACTTCTTTCATCATCAGCCAAATCCACCCCCTGTTCGGTAATCAGAGACCATAATAAAAAAAAGTAGATCGGATAGAGATGAAGTTTTGTCTTGACTTCAGCACTGTTATTTCAGTGGTTAAAATGTGAACGAATCCCAGTAAAAATGTTCAGTGTATCTTTTCTAACTAATATTTATTGGTGCAGGTGTTTGTTTTTCAGCACCTTACAAGTAGTTTATTAGTAGCTTATTTTAAAGTAGATTATTAAATCCGGCACATGACCGTTCATAACATTTTGATATGTTCACTTATGGTGCAGGTTAAACTTCAGGCAAATATCCAAGTACTGCAAACATTTCAATAAATTCTGTCCAGCTGTCAATTTAAGATGCGCCCACAGTTTGACGCATGCGCAGTACGCGGTCAAAACTTGTGGTTTATAATCTGGAGCATAACGTAATTTCACAATTACGTTATGTTCCAGATTATAACGTTATGTTCCTGCTCAGAACTTCAATTCTCCTCAAAAGTTTGATTTCGGTCAGGTTTAACTACACGCAAATACTAAAGTACTGGCAAAGTTTTATTAAATTCTGTCCAGCCGGTTTTTGTGACACAATTTGGCTGGACAGTCATACAGACAGAACATTTTCTGAGACTGGTTTCAGGTCCCCTATTCATGGAATGTAAAGACATTATCGAAAGAGCAAGTTCTGTACAGACAAACTTTTTTTAAATAAGTTATTTATATAGATGCCGAGTTTGGGGGATTTTAAGGCGAGTCAGAGGTTTACAGAGATTTCTGTGTTTTGTTGTTTTTAAGGCACGTCATGCTCCCCAAGGACATCGCAAAGCGCGTGCCCAAAACACACCTGATGTCCGAGACGGAGTGGCGCAACCTGGGAGTGCAGCAGAGCCAGGGCTGGGTACACTACATGATCCATCAGCCAGGTGTGTGTGTGTGTGTGTGTGTGTGTGTGAGAGTGAAGAAGTGAGGGAGGGGACAGGGTGAGGGAGGAATATGTAAACTCCCCCTCCTTACCTTAACATAACTCCTTAGTTCTTAAAAGTCTTCATTTTCATATAAAAAAAAAAGTTAAAGGTGTGAGTTAAAGCACACCAGACCAATTGGGGGCGATATAACCATAAATCAGAATGCTGGATTACAGGTTATGTCGCATTCTGACGTCAAACACAGGAGACACCGTGCATGTGGTGTATGCTCTTAGGGCCTTTTCACATTAGGGCCTTGGGATCGTTTCCCGAGAACACTTGATCCCAAAGTCAGGTTCATTTTGTTCAGTGAGAACACAATCGTTCTGTGCTTGGGAACCGAACCCGAGTCCTTTGGAAAATCAAATATGGAAAAGCCAGTTGTACCTGAGAAAGGAAGTAGATCGTGTCGTGTTTAGACACATCATCAATGCCGTCGCTCTCCTTTGAAATCTGTGTACTTCACGAAAGTTAACTTCCTTGTTCTCTCCTTCTCTTGCGTTAAATGGCGGCTCACAAACCAAGTAGGTGTATGGAGTGATATCCCGGACAATATTCAAAAGGAATTGCAAATTGCATTTGCAATTGCGTTTCCCATATGTGGACG
>JAOVVA010000012.1:9450649-9467952 GCA_028565275.1 Leiocassis micropogon
CTCCGGGTACTCTGGTTTCCTCCCACAGTCCAAAGACATGTAGATTAGGCTAATTGGCGTTCCCAAATTGCCCGTAGTGTGTGAATGAATGTGTGTGTGCCCTGCGATGGATTGGCACTATGTCCTGGATGTGTCCCGCCTCGTGCTCTAAGCCTCCTGGGATGGGCTCCAGGTCCCTGTGACCCTGAATGCAGGATAAAAGTGGTATAGACAAAGAGTGAGTGAGTGATACCTATAGAATTGCAATTTTGACCTTATTACTATTGACCTTACTAAGATGTCCTCACTTCACGACCTCATTAACACTCTCACTTCCGGTATGTTCACGTGCTCGCTGAATAATCTCGCTCCGCTTCCGCTGTGTACTTCCTTTCCGGCAGCGGCTGAACCCTCGCCACCATGCCTGTGAGTATTTCAGCACAACCGAGTCAAAATACCAGGGTTTTCCCTCCTCTGTCAAGCCCACAGTGGCGTAAATGTTTCCCGGAACATTTAATCAGACATATATTAGTGTATAAGATGTGTATTTGGCTTCCTTCTTTGTTAAAATTGAGTTATATTGGTCAATGGTCGGGCTCGCGCTGAAACACAAGATGGCGGCGCGCATGGACTCAAACATGGAGGCGCCTTCGGGCTGCTGCTCCTCTGTGACGCATTGGCACGTTCACGCACCGTTTTGGCACAAATTACACTTGTAGAAGTCGTAAACAAACCTCTGAAGTGATGTATCATTAACTTAGGAAGAGCTCGTAAGAGCAGTATTGAGGGAATCTGTAAGGCTTGTCTCTCACACACACACACACACTGTTCATCATGGCAGGATGTCTGCCTTCCTCTTCAGCTCTTACATTCATTTTCTGTGTCTAATGAATGTGATCGACTGTCCACAGCTCGCAAAAGACTTGCTGCACCCCACCCCTGAGGAGGAGAGGAGGAGGCACAAGAAGAAGCGTCTTGTACAGAGCCCTAACTCCTATTTCATGGATGTCAAGTGTCCAGGTATGTGTGTGTGTGTGTGTCAGGTGTTGTCAAACAGCCTGGGAGTGTAGAGATGCAACAAATGACTCATAGTTGACACATGGATGCCTTGGAAAGAAAAACAGTATATTAAAATGAACAATCAAAGTGGTTTGCCGTGCCGCTTGTGTGTGTGTGTGTGTGTGTGTGTGTGTGAGAGAGACTCAGGTGTTTCTCTATGAATATTAGAATATTGGCGTCATTCTCAACTTTTATTTCGTACTCTGGTAATAATACACAGCGATATCTTGGCACGCCAATTTAATCCGAGGCGAAATTTTGTAATGCAAAACATTTTCCCACAGGAAATAATGTAAATATAGATAATCTGTTTCCAGCCACCCAAAAATATGACCAATATTACTAATTTCCAACAATATTTTTGTGTATATAAAAACAATCAACATTTAGAAACGACATGCAAATGAAGTAAAATAGGAAATAAACAGAAATGAAACTTCAGCTACCACCTTAATTTATCTGCACACGCACACGTGTCTGTCACTATCCTTCTCTTATTTGTTGGTTATCACGCCAACCCATTTGTCAGACAAAACAAAAAAAACACATTGTTGTAACTTTCCCGGAGACCCTAAAGCAGCCCAAATTGAAACTCATTTGTTGAGGACCGTACACATTCTTTTGGTCTATTTAACAGCATAACCCTTCACTGGTTTCACTGGCATTCTCCATTCTCTCTCAGTATATATACATTAGAGCTGTAGCTATCGAATATTTTAGTCATCGAGTATTCTACCAAAAATTTAATCGAGTAATCGGATAAAATGTACTTTTGCTTAATTAAACAGAAATGTAAAATATATAAGAGCAACAAAGATTAATTGGTTTTCTTTTTAGAAAAATCCACTTTTATTTTTTAAATATAATTATGTCAAAAATAAACATTGTCATTATTCACAATAGAAGGAATAGCTTACACCACTATCTCACATATGTGGTTTGCAAAAACAAAAAAAAAGGTATTTCAAATGACTTTGAGGATAAAAAAAAAACTAAGGCACACATTAAAATAAATAATTATACAAAAACACTAAGGTGTGCAACTAAACTTTCAGGACCAAAAGTTTTAAAATTTACAGCTCGGGCATAACATTCAGAAGATTTTGCCTCGATCAATTTTTTGTACTCGAGGAATCGTTTCAGCCCTAATATACATATAGGATAATGATCAGAGACAGAGTGAGATCTCAAACTAATGAAGAGAAATCTTTGTGTGTGTGTTACAGGATGCTATAAGATCACCACAGTCTTCAGCCATGCTCAGACAGTAGTGCTGTGTGTCGGTTGCTCCACTGTGCTGTGTCAACCCACTGGAGGCAAAGCACGTCTCACAGAAGGTACGTGACTTCACTCGCTCCTTTACAGTGAACTATCAGTGGATTATTAAATACATCATTGTGCTCCCAGTGCTTTCTCTATCCATATTTTATGATACTGATCGTAATTTGTAAGAAATAAAAGACTTCTCTAGTGCGTGCATTTTTTTTTTTTTTGTATCTCAAGCTTCAATTAAAGGATGTAAAAAGCACTTAAATTGCAATTTTACATCACTTTCATTCGTCACTTCGTGTGCGTTGCTGTATTTGTGGTTTATTAAAAGACCTCAAAACGTCATCAGTTTGCATCGTTGCTCAGTGGAGACGATTTTTCTCAGGTCGAGGGCGTGGGACAGAGCGGTATTCTCTCTTCTGCCTGAGCTGTGTGTGTGTGTGGATGGCACTTTCCTTAGTGTGTGATGTCTTTTACTGATGTTGCATAAGCAAACAAAAACTTGATGGGTTGGAATTGCAAACGTTAGGGGAAAAATGTAGAAGAAATCAAATCGGTGCAATAAAAAACGTTTCCTGGACACGATCACGTGTGTGCGTCTTAATTCTGCATTTGAGCCAAGACCTTAGGGCTCGTGAACACACTGCTTCCTGTCAATTGCCCCTAATGCAAAAAGTGTTTTTTTTTTTTTTTTTTTTTTTTTTTGAGTAAAATTTTTCGAGTGGATTTTTAACACTATGTCCCTGCTGTGTGTCCCTCAGGATGTTCCTTCAGGAGGAAGCAGCATTAAGCTGTACTCTAGATGCTCCTGTATGCAGGAAGGGAGAGGAGGGGTTGGACTCGCCCTCTACGGACCTCTCGGCTTCCACGCCTGATCTTTCCTCGTGAGTGAAAGGAACCAGAGCGAACGGCTCCACCATCTGTCATGTGCAAACTAGTAAAGATGGCTCTCCAACCCAGTCTCTCTCTTTCAATAAAATGTTTTGGCTAAAACAGTACTCGGGTGCGTGTGATCTTTCAAAAAACATGGAGGTGACGCTTGATGTTTTATTTAACCAGCTGCTGATTTGGTTCATAGCGTTTGTTTGATCCTCTGTGAGACAGCGTCCTGTAACTCTAAGCACATCGAACGCTGTGACAAACTTGGTCTCGTTTAACAGGAAATTGAAGCTTGTGGGAAGAACAGATTGTTTAAAGCTGCCTTTTAACAACTGTAATGCATTTAATGCTTTAGTAATGAAACCTTAACCTCAGTCCGGGGCTCGTTCAGCCAGTTTTATGTCCTGTCCAGAATTTTAAGAAATCTGCAAACAAAAAAAAGTGTTCATAATGTTTGCAGCAATCTGAATGTTTCGAGAAATATTTTAAGGACTCCTGTGTTTCCTGGACTGCCCACTGAGAGATCAAATAGAAAGTACATAATATAGATGTAGTGTTGAATTATGTTGTGTTTAGAATACAAATAGCACCTATTATGGAAACTTAGATTTTTTTGTAATCTTTAGATGTACAGATGGGTATCTAGTAGGCATGGGAATCACCTGATACATCATGACACCCAGGTGCTGATTCAATTAACTTCTGATTCTGTAAATATGATGTTAGAAATATCCTGATTCCATATTAGTTTTTCTTTTTTAAGACTTTTTTAAGACCATGAACTTTCAAAAAAAAAAGTTGCTGTAACTTAAGTTTTATAGCTTTATTCAACAGCTTTACAACCGAATTTAACGAGTAATTAAATGTAGCTCGTCCCCTTATACAAGTTTTCTCACTTGAAAAACAAGCACAGCATTTATACAATATAAACTAACTTAAAATACAAGAGTTTAACATTTACCTTAAATCAAAAGCTACATTGTTACTGCGCAGTGTGCATCTCTTTCATCTGTCATAATTATTTCTAAACAAACTTGGCAAATAATTCACTCCTACCACACGGGATGAAAATGTTTAAAGGGATCAGTGTGTGCTGCCTGTAGGATTTTAAAGAAGCTTGTGTGTGTAATGAGTAGGTTTAAGACTAATTCGCTTGCAGAGTTTGGAGAAAGTATATATAATACAGTATATAAACACTAACCAAAGGTACACCGTGTGGACACAAGTATTTGGCCAAACCTGTTGTTTATTGTTGTTTAGTGTCTTTATGGAGGTCATTTAAACTTTCAAAGAATATTTGTTAATCTCAATCCTGGAGCTCTTGACAGTTTTCTAGCAAAGCCAGTGCTGTAACTCGTCCTCACACCCTATCATCAGGGAGTCCTTTGCAGTCTGTTGCTCGTTTAAGTGTCTTTGTGAGCTCGTCCATCTGATATTATAACTCACAAACCAACATGAGTGAACAGAGGCAGCTAAAACTGGCTACATTTCATAAATGTTGAGACTAATTCGCTTGCAAAGTTTGGAGAAAATTGCCACTCGGAAGCTTTTTAACACGTGCGACTTTTGATATGCTGTAGAAACAATAGCTTACTCTTATAAAGGATGACCAACTTCTATACTGACTATACTTATATTAACAAATTCACAGTTTGTCAATTTACTGGCTCAACATCCACAAAGAGAAAATGCAACTGTCTGTCAGAATTTGAATTTATAAATGATTTGTGATCCGGTTTGTGTGTCAATGTGTCATTTTCAAGCATACAGTATCACATCTCCCTTTACAGTATGTCCTCTAACCATAGGAGCACACCTTGTCCCATCACGCATGTAATGAAATTAGGTGTATCTGCATTGCTTATTTTTATTGTACATCACACTAGAGTATATACAGTACACACATGCTATTTAGCCAAAGGTATACTATATGGACAAAAGTATTTGGCCAAACCTGCAATGATATTGTTTCCGAATACACAGACTTTAATATGGAGTTGGTCCACCTTTTGCAGCTATAAAAGCTTCCGCTCTTCTTGGAAGGCTGTCCACAAGATCTTGGAGTGTTTCTGTGGGAATTCGTGCCCATTCGTTCTGTAGAGCGTTTATGAGGACACGTTGGACGAGAAGGCAATCTCCGTTCCAGTTCATTACAGCGGTGCCCGATGGGGTTGAGGTCAGGGCTCTGTGTTCGGGCCGGTCGAGTTCTTCCACACTGAACTCATCAAACCATGTCTTTATAGTCCTCGCTTTGTGCACTGAGACACAGTCATGTTGGAATAGAAAAGAGCCTTCCCTAAACTGTTGCCACAAAGTTGGAAGCATGGCATTGTCCAAGATGTCTCGGTATTCTGAAGCATTAAGATTCAGCCCTTCACTGGGGATGTGGGGCCTGACTGCAACACCTGAATTCAATAATTAACAGGTTTGGCCAAATACTTTTGTCCATGTAGTGTATGTGGCTGTCTTGGAAGGTAAGTTCATTTACAAAATAATTTTCAGTGTCTTGAATTAACTCCAGTGCTCCAAGGTGGCCTCTCGACTGTCCTGTTAAAAAGGAATTGGTTCTTTCTGGGATGTCAACAAAAAGCAGGATGTGACTTCATGCAACATACATAAAACATATTTTGTGTTCTTTAAGAACTTGTTTAATTAATGATAGTTTTAAAAAACCTAATTAACTTAGGTAACTACTTACAATCGTAATAATTTTGCTACAGCCCAACAATGCAATGCACATTATAACCAATGGACATTAATTATTAATACAAGTCATTATTAACAAACAAACAAACAAAAGAGCTAAAGTCTGTTGGTAAGTTAACAATAATTTAATTGCAAGTATTCAGTCCTCATAAACACACCTACAGTGGTGGCCGAAAGTATTAGGACAACATATGTATTGGTATTGGTGGCATGGCGGCTTAGTGGTTAGCATTCTTGCCTTGCGCCTTCAGGGTCTGTGTTCGATTCCCGCCTCGGAGTCTGTGTGCATGGAGGTTACATGTTCTCCCTGTGCTCAGTTGGTTTCCTCTGGGTTCTCCAGTTTCCTGCCACAGTCAAAAGACTTGCAGATTAGGCTAACTGGCGTTCCCAAATTTCCTTTAGTGTATGAATGCGCGTGTAAATGTTGAACAGAGGTCCTACCACGGTCATAAAAATGAGAATAAATACAGTGGTCCCCACTGGACTACAGAGATTCCTAGGTGGATGGATGGCATGTGTTCTCCCTGTGCACAAAACAGGTGATTAATTTACAAATGAAACCTGGCTGAAGAGTTGTGCTCATTAAAATCAGCTGGTTCAGTTCAAGGAATAAATACGTGGCAGGACATTTACTTTATGAGACGAGGTGTCCCCCTCTGCACCTCTGACGCCGTTTCGACTCAATGCCCAGCCGGATCCAGCAGGTTTTGAAGAATAAACGACTTCATACTAAATAGTGATTGGTGCATAGCAATTTCACTGCAGAAAATAACAAACTATTCTTATTATCTAGTTTTTCATTATTAAAAAAAACTTCATGTCTTTAAAAATAAAAAATCGCTGACGCTCTTGACAGTTTCCTAGCAAAGCCATGTCCTGTTGTGCTGTAACTCGCCCGTCATCAGGGAGTCCTTTGCAGTTTATTGCTCGTTTAAGTGTCTATGCCAGCTCGTCCATCTAATATTATAACTCACAAACCAACGTGAGTCAGGGTACCTCAGTGGTTAAAGCATTGCTTCGGAATGTCCCGGGGTCAAACCACATGACCACCAAGATGCCCCTGTTAGACCCTCGAACAAGGCCGTTAACCCTCAACTGTTCAGATGTAAAATTAAATAAAAATGTAAGTCGCTCTGGATAAGGGCATCTGCCAAATGCTGTAATGTAAATGTGACATAAGAGAACAAAGTCAGCTAACAGTGGCTACATTTCATAAACCTTTATAGCCTGTATGACTTTATCAAACACTCCAGAGACCTACTGAAGTGTCAGAGCTACTGTAGATGGAATTGACTGAGAGCAGTGATTTGGACTGATTTGCTTCTTTGAACATGGACAATAACACTGCTGACACACACACACACACACACATCGATTCATTCCATACGTCATACACACACGCCATATATTTAACCTTTTATAGTTTTTTCAAAATTTCATTGTATTTTGTCATTATATATTCATTAAATATATATTATATGTGTGTGTTTATCACTGTATAATATATTGAAATTCTGGAATTTCCTTCGGGATCATTAAATCTATCTATCTCTCATTACACTTTGCACATTCGGTGTGATTTATATATATTTTTATATTAATATATTTCTTTTTTTATTATATTTTATTGTTACTTTGTAAATCTGTAATTTTTTTCCTTTTATTTGAAATAAAAAAATGTTAAAATTTTCTTAGTGCAATGTTTCCTGTATAGCAGTAAAAATCTTTCTATATTCCTATTCTGTCTTTCCTTTTTCATGTCACTAACAGTTCTACAAGCATTTCATTATCCCTGTATTTGGTTGTACATGTGACATATAAAATATTAATAGAATTTGATTTTTGTTTTTCTTCAAGAAAAGAGTAAATGTTGGCTATTTACTAGCATACAAAGTTATTTCCTTACATTAGATACTTATACTTACATCACCTTTATTATATACTAATTGCTGCTATACTAACAAATGCTGTAGTTTACAGTTTACACCGTTCTGTTATAATTCTGCAATAAAAAAGAGTAAAAAGCTATAAAAAAAAGGAATGACAATAAAAACCCACTTGACTTGTTTATCAAATGATTATGCAGTGTCAGCTAGCTAGCAAACACAATCATAGCTCAAAGCTTTTAAACCCTTCCCTGAGAATGGTAAACATCTGTATACTTACATTAATTATATAGCTGTAATTTGGCAATATGTTTTTAATGTAATACATTGTCATAGCATCGCGGTGGCTTAGCGGTTAGCACTGTCGCCTTGCACCTCCAGGCAAATTGGAGTCTCCAAATTGCAAATGCAATTTAGTAAATGCCAGTGGCCTCCACAATCCCTAGATGGTCTACAGAGGTTCCTAGATGGATGGATGGATTACATTGTCGTATGCCTTCTCTCAGCAGGACCAATGCAGGTGTTAATAAGGTGTTGATGGGTGGGTGAGAAGCTGGACACAGTTTTTAATCAAAGTAATGACTGAAACATGTTAAAATTTTATTAATAAATTAAACAAATATTTTTGTGTTATGGTATAATTTACAGTAAAACACGTGTGAACCCAGCACAGATTTTTTTTTTTTTAGTAATATACAGTATGTTTAAAATCAGGAAAAGAGTTTATATTCACCTTGTATGATCTCTTCTTCTATCTGATTGCATACATTTTGAAAGAGTTTGAAAAGAGTTTTTTGTCATGGCAAGTTGTGACGCTATTGCATCGTATAGTGCATACCGTAATATAACAAAGTAACTGTGGTAATTGTGGTATCTCAGACATTACCACTGTAGACACCGTAGGACTTACCTCTACACTATGGTCTGTGGTCTGTCCTAGGTATTATGGTACTTCTGTGGGTAACATGGCGTACTAGGGTGTGTACCACAATACTT
Organism: Leiocassis micropogon; assembly: GCA_028565275.1. Lineage (NCBI taxonomy): Eukaryota > Metazoa > Chordata > Actinopteri > Siluriformes > Bagridae > Leiocassis > Leiocassis micropogon. The sequence continues at coordinate 9,459,424 of JAOVVA010000012.1, forward strand.
AATGGGTACCACAGTGGATACCAATGTTCAGCAGGTATCTAATATGGTATAGTTGTACATACTGTACCATGTTAGATTCTATGGGTATTGTATAGTAAAGGCAGTTCCATATGTTCTGTTCATTTATTAATTTCTCTGGACTTCAGCACTGTTGTCACTTTGCCACACATGCAAGTGCACATCAAGGTTGCACTGCAACTAACTTCATTTCACTTATTAGTTCACTTAGTAGCTTTATTTGTTAGCATTGCACTACTAACTGCTGGTCAGTTTTCACATCACCCAGTGTCTACTGACAATACGGAAGATATACAGTGAACAATCACATCTACAACCTGTGTTACTGTCTCTATTGCTTCTGGATCAATAAAGTATCCATCCATCCATCCATCCCAATAAGTATCATAGTTTTCACCAAAGTATTGTGTATTAACCTCTGGAAGGTTACCATAACATATAAAATGTCGCTGCACAGGTTATTATATAAATATTACTATTCTGCTACATGAACATGTATAACATCTTTTGACTGTATCCTGGTGCGTGTTCTGTAGTACCATACTATAGTACGTACATGTACCATTGTACCAAAGTATGTATCATGGTAGAACCAAGTTGTGTAGTGTGGTACATCTGGCTATATCTATATCACCAAATAGGACCCATACTGTCAAACATACCATGATACTATATACCCTGATACAGGTACCCCTGGACTACCATGGTACCTATACCAAGGTAAAATTTAATATGAGAAAGAAAGGCACAACCTAGATTTTAGTTGAGCAGGATGATATTAATGATATAGAAAAACTTAATTTAACATCTAGGCTAGACTAGTCCAAAATATGATTAGGAGTATTAGAAAAAGCAGATACATTTGACTTCTATTTCTTAGTCTTTGTGTGGGACACAACGTCAGGAGAATCCTCTTGTACTTCTTCCAAACAATGTCTCTTACAATAGAAACAATTCTGCATACTTTGCAAATTCTTATACTTTGCTTTCACAGAAATCTAGTAGATTTTACTTTTGTTTTTAATTTCTTTTTTTTTTTTTTTTTAATCTTAGCCATAGTTTTAAAACTAGCCTGACTAAACAAACCTGTCCTGTCCACTTCTCCTCCCTGAGCATGGGGCAGAGAGATTTCGTCCCCAGTGGGCCTCTAATAGTACTTCCTTTATGGACCACTAGGTGTAATAATAGTTCTTCTAGGCTAAGATTGCACAACATCTACAAATTGAACATAGACACTTAATTCTGTCAAACACTGAGAGAGTGATTTGGTTGCTCAGACGATGTCCTATTTCTGCAATTTTTTCTCAAACCCTTATTTTTTAAATCTCTAAATCTAAGATGCTTGAGTTCACCAGGCCGTATAGCGGAGTTGTCAGGCTGCAGTGCTGAACAGCCAGAGCACAGCGGAATGAAGCTTTCTACCTCATTTAACACACCAGATCGAAGCCATCCACTAATGAGGAACGTCTCACAGATTGAATGTGATTAGCTTAGGAAAGGAAAATCTATGTACAGTAAATAAGTATTTTGTGTTTAGGTAAAGTGCCACATAAGGTTATGTGAAATATTTATAACACAAATAAGGAAATAAACTATATGGACAAAAGTATTTGGCCAAACCTGACATGACATTGTATCCGAATACATTTACTTTGATATGGAGTTGGTTCCCCTTTTGCAGCTATAACAGCTTCCACTCTTCTTCGAAGTGTCTGTGTGAATTCGTGCTCGATGGTGTTGAGGTCAGGGCTCTGTGCGGGCCAGTCAAGAACTCAAGAACGCCTATCCCAGGAGACCTAGGGCACGAGGTGGGGATACGCCCTGGACAGGGTGCCAATCCATTGCAGGGCACACACATGCTCACCTGCTCATTCACACACTATGGGCAATTTGGGAACGCCAATTAGCTTAATCTGTATGTATTTGGACTGTGGGAGGAAGCTGGAGTACCCGGACAAAACCCACCAAGCATGGGTAGAACAACCGAGGTGGTACCTGCACACTGGAGGTCAAGGTGACAGTGCTTACCACTAAGCCACCATGCCGCCTGCCTTTTATTATATCAAGTAGCTAAATTAATGAAGGGGTACTGGGGTTGTTATCCACTTTTCCTCTTTTTAAGATGAAAGTTAACTTTTCTTCTAAAAATGTAGTTCCAGGAATGTCCACAGAGTGGCGCTCTGAGCTGCAGTGCAATAAAATCATGTAAAATCATCTAAGGGAGGCATCTGAATAGTAAGAATCTTCTCCCTTATCTCAGCTATAAATTAACATTTAGACAAGCAAACTTTTTATTTTCCTTATTATTGTTCTGTTGCAATGTACAACATACTGTGTAATATACATGATATATTTTACACTATATGCAGGTTATATCAAGTCAAGTGGGCTTTTATCGTCAACCATATACAGTTCAGTACACAGTGAAACTAAACAACGTTCCTCCAGGACCAAGACGCTACACACAATATAAATGAACAACATAAATGAACAAAACTATACAAAAAGTCAAAAAGACAACGTAAAGTAAACTGTAACAGTGAAGCGCTGACTTTTACACAGAGCTGAATAGTAGTGCAAATAGACGATATGCATGAGACGGTAAATGCAGTAAACATTTCATGTAGTAGCAGCAAACAAAAAGTAAATATGTTGTTCATCTGTGTGTGTGTGTGTGTGTGTGTGTGTGTGTGTGTGTCAGTCCAGTCCCACTGTATTGAGGATTTGGATGGCCTGTGGGAAGAAGCTGTTATTGAAATCATGGTGTTCATCTGAGTGGCTGTGTGTGTGTGTGTGTGTGTGTGTGTTTGTGTGTGTGCGTGTATGTTTATAAGTCCATTCCCATTGTATTGAGGACTCAGATGGCTTGTGGGATGGCTTGTTCCACGGTCTGGATGTCTGTGCCCGAGTGCTTCAGTAATTTGTTCCAGATGGCAGGAGGGTGAAGAGTGTGTATGAGGGGTGTGTATGATCAGCCACAATGCTGGTGGCTTTGCAGATGCAGCGTGTGATATAGATGTCTGTGATAGAGATGCCCCAATGAGCTCCTCAGGTGTCCTCACTATCTGCTGTAGGGTCTTGCGGTCCGAGAGGCGGAATTCCCAAACCAGACAGTGATGCAGCTGCTCAGGATGCTCTCGATAGTCCCTCTGTGGAAGATGGTGGGAATCGGTGGTGGAAGCTGGGTGTTTTTCAGCCTTCTTCGAAAGAAGAGACGCTGCTGGGTGTATTTTGTTTGTATACAATGATTAATCTAAAAAAAAATAAAATAATAATAATTAATGAAACCTGGTCTTGCCCTGCCAGGTAAATACCATCTTTTCAGAGGGGTAGAAGAGAGCGGCAAAATTGTAATGCTGTGATTTCACTAAATCCCAAGTCTTTCTCAATACTTGTTTAGAAAAAACCTAACCAAACAGCTGAAAAACATGGAGCCCTTACAGTGTGATATTATTTTATATGTACTGTGAAAAATTGGTATTTATTTCTGTGCTCAAGCAGCCTTTATATTGGCCAAAAAGCCAATAAAACAACACCAGTATATGATAAAAATCCAGTATATGTTGGAAAAGAATAAACTGTTAATGTAAATGCAACTCTCTGCCATCGTGTTGATGCAAATGCCTCGCATGATTTTACATTTATGCAAACACATAACATGTTCTCACATGAAAAGCAAAAATCACCCTTTTCTTTAAAAGCCTTTTAAGTCGTTTAACTCTGCACTAACCGTTTGTACTCATGACTTGTTTGTGTGAGAAATCCTGAGTGCAATCTGCTGTACAATTGCAACAGCTGTTAATTATAGAGAATTGTAGCAGCTCTTGATTCAGAGGGTCTCAGAGTGTTAAGAGGATCATAAGGTGGCAGCACTGAGACACAACGCGTCAATGCATATTAGGATTAATTTTAATTGGGGCAGATGAAATCCTTTATTTTCTTGATTTTATTTCAGAAAAGCATCCCAATCATCAATTAATCAACGACAATACATCTTTAAATGAGACGTCCGGTGGTCTTTTGTAATTAAGATCTTCCAAGCTACCAGCGTATGAGTTATTTTTGAGAGGTTCTACAATTATCCACCACATCGTTATTACACAGGGCTCCTTTGGTTTTCATTGAAAACCCACAGCACCGGCTGATTGTACGGGTCAACCTGGACGAGATGAGAGAAGCAGACAAGACGTTATGTGTGATGTATGAAGTTTATAATTTAAAGCATTGTTAACTGTTCCGGCTGTCACGCACAGTTTAATTACCGTTCTAATATCATAAGCTTCAGACAATCCTAGAAAAATGAAGATGGTTGAAATTAAAACAGTGTGATTATCCACTGACACTTACAGCATATCCAGTGTGTTTACTGTCAGAATGACGGCTACATCTCTGAACATTTAGGATTATTTTAAATCCTGAGTAAATGTATTGCAGGCATGTATACTCCATAGTGCCTTGCAAAAGTATTCGTACCCCTTGAACTTTTCCACATTGCGTCATGTTACAACCACAAACATAAATGTACTTTATTGGGATTTTATATGTTGAAAGTAAAAAGTATGGTGGAGTAAAAATACTCATAGAAGAACATTTTTTTCAAATAGTTACTTAAGTAAATGTAACAGAGTAAATGTAACTCGTTACCACCCACCTCTATCTAAGATTGCCCTGTATTTGGTTCCATCCATCTTCCCATCAACTCTTGACCAGCTTCCCTGTCCCTGCTGAAGAAAAGTATCCCCACAACATGATGCTGCCACCACCATGTTTCATGGTGGATATGGTATGTTCTCATCTGATCAGAGCACCGCTGGTCCACATCTTTGCTGTGTCCTCCACATGGTTTGTCTCAGACTGCAAATGGGATTTCTTATTGCTGTCTGTTCTGTTATGCATAATTGCATGACTTGAGACACACTTTGAGACACGCTTAATAATGTAACAGGTGTTTAAAATCAGAAGCGGAGTTGGTTTGAAGCAAATCAGTGAACACGTTCACAATTGGGAAACAGAGAGAAAGAGAGAGAGAGATTTAGTTAAATTTTAAGGTGAGTACTTCTGTACTTTTACTAAAGAATACAAGAAAATTGAAGATTTCTACATTTACTTGAGTACTGTTGGGACTCTCTGCTTTTACTCGAGTACAGGATTGTGTACCTTGCCTACATATATATTAACACCTGTATACATACACATGTATACACATGTTGATTTACTCAAATAATAGTTAAGTATTATTAATTATAATGACTAAATCCTTATAATAGTACAGAAAGTATACATACATATACTAGTACTAGAAAAAATCAACTAAAGCAAAACATAAAAAGTGAAAACTCTTGTCCTATTCTTCATTCCCTGTATAAATGTCCTTGGTATTTCAGGGGAATGATATGTGAAATTCTGTAGCGTACAACAGAATAGTGCTGCGTGGGGTTTCCTCCATGTTTTTCAGTTTTCGCCAACTGTCCTGCGGATGTCTGTTATGGACTGGCATCTCATCCTGGATGAATCCTCAGTGTTACCAGAGAAGACTTTGGATAAAATGTTAAAGTAACTAATGAAGACGAATACAGTTCTTTATCGAACGGATACAGTTTTGTATCATTTCCCGTGATCAAAGGTCACTTGTCTTATCTTATCCCATGAAAAATGATCTCTCCCTCTCTCTTAGTGATCCAGAGCTTCCTGATCCCTGCACATATCCTCCTTCTGGTTGGAGTTTTCATCACCTGAATATGACTCACTGCTCTGGAGGATGGTTACATACAAACAGCTAAACGATCAGTGAGATTACTGATTAACTTCAACAACTTAAATAATTACAAGTAGTCCAAATTAATAGACCTTGATGAGTATTTATAACTTTTTGGTATTTATGAGTTTGTAGAAATGACACTTTTCAAGTTAACTGGACAACTTTGATATTTGAAGCCACAGTAACTGTCTCCTTAAAGTTCCACCAACTTAAAATCTTTCAGCCGAGCGATTTTGTGTCTGACATCATCAATGCACATGTAAACCTCCCACATTGAGTTGTTTTGATCAAGATGGTGGATTGGTCTGTCTTTGCATGATGCTGTAAGTATAATCTTTACAAATCTGGGGACCCTAAAGTGGATGTTTTTGATTTATGTCATCTGATTGTCGACAGTTTGGTGCTCTCTAGAGTTATGAATAGAATGTGTTTAGACGCGCACGGGAGAAAACGTAAGCTCCACGTTTTACTACCTACTGTTTAGGAGGTTAGAAAGCAAGATTTCTTGTAATTGGCAAATATCAATCTTTCATTTGAACCAACTACTTTATTAGCTTTAATTATTTAGTTTTTGAAATTGTCAGGTTTACAACTCCGGTTTTCGGGGTTTGAATATAAATCCTATTAGTTTTAGTTTTAGTATTAATATTCATAGATTTTGTACTTTCAGATTTAACTGAAGAAAAATGACTTGTTTGATTTGTAACAGGGCACTGGTGGCTCAGTGGTAGGTGTTTCGCCTGCCACATGAAAGGCCCGGGTTCGATTCTCAGCCACTGGATGAAGTGCCCGTCCCAAGCCCAGATAAAATGGGAGGGCTGCTTCATGAAGGGCAACTGGTGTAAAACTTGTGCCAAGCTCGTGTGCGGACGGGATGGTCCTCTTTGGCGACCCATTGCCGGGAGCCGGCGAAAGACCAACTACAATTTTTTTGATTTGCAACATCTAAAAAAAATTATAATTACTATGAAATAGTATGAGTTAGGCTCATTAATGCAACTATAGAATGATTAATATGAATGAGTACAACAAACTCAAAAACTGATAGTTCTGTTTACTTAAAATTGAAAACATCATTACTCAAAAAATAAGTTTTGCCAACTTATTCGGGTTTACAGTGTAATCAAAGGATGGGTTCCCGTTTAAACCTGGTTCCTCTCAAGGTTTCTTCTTCACGTTCTCTCAGGGACTTTATCTTCTCCACTATCCCCTCTGACTTGTTCACCTCTGACATTTATTAACAATTTTTCTAACCTGGAATTTATATACTTTGGTAAAACTTTGTGACAATATCCATCCTTAAAAGAAATACTTTGATGAGGATGAAAATGCAGCAAATTTATATTTAGGCATTTGGCAGACGCCCTTATCCAGAGCGACTTACATTTTTATATTATGTTATATGTTATATTGTTATATGTTATATGTTATGTTATATTATGTTATGTTATTTTATGTTTATGTTATATTTTATGTTATGTTCACCAGAACTCAACCCATCTGGGTTAGGCTTAGGGCTAACCCTAACCCTAACCCTAACCCTAACGCCAACTGAAGATCTTTGGAAGATTTTGTAAGTGTAACACAGTGCTCTCCACCACCATTATCAAAACATGAGTTGAGGGAATACCATTTGCATAAATACTATTCCATCTGTTTTTTACAGTTCCAGAGACTTGCAGAATCTATGCCAAGACACATTGAAGCTGTGTATGTCGTTACGTGCTGTGTATTGATTATGCACTTGAGCGAGGAGGAAGTAATTTTGTTGTTACTCGAATGGACTACAATGACAAATAACGCTAACTTAAGCTTGAACTTGAGCTTGTTTATTTCTTTTAATTCGCCCCATCTGTAGATAACACTGTAAGCTCCACAGAATTAGAAATATGGTGGTAATATACAGGGGTGTTAACATACAGCACTATCTCAGCTTCTTCTTCTTCTTCTTCCTCGTCCCATTAGGGGTTGCCTCAGGGGTCTATTTGTCTCCATAAATCTTTTTCATGATCTGCATATTGATTTGGCACGTTTTATGCCGGGTGTCCTTCCCGACGCACTCATTAATTCTGTGGCTGAAAAAAAGAATTTAAAAACATATCACATGAAGAAAAAAACTATAAAGATAGACAAGTAGGGATTTCTCAGATTTATACCTGGTATTTTACACCTGCTCTTTAAACAGTTGTTTACCTTCTTAAAGAAATAAATCAAGGGATGTGGTACAGAAAGAACAGAATATTGTAAAATGTTGTTGTCTAGTATCGTGGTTCTCAAATTGGATTTTTTACTGTCTGTTTGAGCGTAAATCACAACTCAGCATTTTCCTATTATATTCTATTATCTATTATATTTCTTATGATGTTCTCCTACTACCCTGTTTTACTGAACCGAATTTAATTACTGTTAATTGATATAAAACAAAATGTACACCAATAAAAATCACATCTTGAATGAAATGACAGTTTTAATATAATTCTGTTCTGTTGGTGGAAATTCAGAAAATAAAATGCATCTATGGCTGTAAAAAAATAGTCAAGATTTAAATAATGAACCTGATATTGAATTCTATATACCTCACCTGGACACTAGGAAAGGGAATTATGTTAAAATGCTCTTCATCGGCTACAGCTCAGCATTTAATACCATAATTCCCTCCACACTCACCACCAAGCCGGAGCACCTGGGACTCAGCTCATCTCTGTGTCAGTGGATCTCCAACTTCCTAACTGGCAGACCACAGGCAGTAAGGA
>JAOVVA010000012.1:9483426-9497163 GCA_028565275.1 Leiocassis micropogon
CCAAAGAGACACACGGGGCATCCATGTGACGAGATCTCCAACCAGAAGCGGGGCACCAGGATGGGTCATACAGGTCCAAGTATATGTTTCTGTGACACACTGGTGGCTCAGTGGTAGGTTTTTTGCCTGCCATGTGGAAGGCCCAGGTTCAGTCCCTGCCCAAATGGTGCCCTTGCCTGGAGCTGCTTAATGACCAACAATGTATACTGTATGTTTCTCCAAATGTTTATTAAATGTGTGAGAATGTACTTAAAAAAAGAGAAAAAAATAAAATAAAGCCCTATGGCAAATACATTGTGTTGTAAAAACATTGAAGTAAATCGACACAGACAAGGCTGATCCTGTGTACCATCTTTGGCTGACACTAATGAATATTAATGAGTATGCAAATACACCGGTCATGTGACACAGTGTCAAAACAAACAAGTTGTCAGAAACCCAACAAGTGAAGATTTTTTTTGACAGATTCAGTAAAAAGCTTGTGTCTTTTTTTGCGAGTTATGGCTTTGTGTCCGCCATTATGGCTGTTTAGAAAGAAATGGCCTCCGAGTGGTGCAGTGGTAAAGTGCTCGCCCTATCATCCGGAGATCACGAGTTCGATTCCCGGGTGATGCTGTAACCTTCCGCAGCCGGTGGTCTAGAGAGAGCTGATTGGCCAAGCTCTCTCACAGGGGAGGGATGAGAGGTACTCAATGCTCCCACATTAATGACGGCTCTACAGCCAATCGGGGGCGTCTGTGAGCTCGCGCACGCGGAAGGAGCGGATAGCGCTGTCCTCTGAGTGTGTTAGCTAGCATTTCAAAAAGATGCGGTCGGAATAAACATGTGATAGTCTTTGGCCCTTCCGAACTGAGTGGTAGTAGTAGCCTTAATGTGGGAGCCCCCTAGTGACGGGGAGGAATTGGACACTGCTAAATTAGGGGGAGAAAATCGGGGAAAAAATCTCCCCCAAAAAAAGGAAGAAATTATAATGATCTCAGTGCCATGGAAAGGAGGTTGGGTCTGAGGGAGGTTGGGTCAGGCTGAGCAAAATAATTTTTTTAAATAATAAAGGTGCAAGGCCAAGACAGTAACGGTATCACTTGTCATTTTTATGAATATTCTTCTTATTTATTGTGTACTTGTATGGGTTGGATCAATATTTAAATCCACCAAATAACTGTTCATTACATCGCTTTTGCTCCACATTTTGATTTCACTTATGATGCAGGATAAACTTCAGGCAGATATAAATAATCTAAATAATGCTAAAGTTTCAATAAATTCTGTCTAGCGGTCGATTTAAGATGCGCCCACAGTTTGACGCATGTGCAGGACACTATCAAAACTTGTGGTTTATATTCTGGAACATAACTGCTCATAACTTCCCTTCTACAGAACATTTAGGGTGCAGGTTTAACTTCAGGCAGATACCAAAGTTTCATTAAATTCTGGTTTCATGTCCTCCAATGTATGAAACATAAAGATATCCTTGAAAGAACAAGTTCTGACCAATGTACAGACAAAACCCTTCATTTATTAATATAAATAACACAATGTTCTCTCTGTCTTTCTCTTTTCACTTTCTTTCACAGTTTCTGTTCAGGGCCCTTACCAGAGGACTCTGTTAAAAAACTTGCTAAAAGACTACAATCGTATGGAGCGTCCAGTCGCCAACGACTCACAGCCTCTCACAGTCGTCCTCACGCTCAGCCTGGTACAGATTATGGATGTGGTGAGACCTTGGACTCCTTTATTCTATAACTTTCTTTCTTTATTTTTTGCTGCTGTCTTTATGGATTTAAAGGGTAAGCCTTTTATGTGCTTTTTCTGCTTTCCCCATCTCAGTGTGTTTTGATAAATCTCTCTCTCTCTCTCTCTCTCTGTCTCTAAAATGTCTTCAGTCCCTTACTAGTAGCAGTTAGAAAGTGTAAACTGATAGTCTATCCATAAAATAATCACAGGTCGTGTAACCACACAACAATACAGTAAAAAATATTTATTTATTCATTTATTTATTTGAAGTATTATATTTGATTATAGTATGATGAATATTAAATTCCCAAGGTCAGTTGTGTAGTGTTTCCTTTCTTTGTTTCACTGCCGGTGATGCTCTTAATACTGCACAATCAGCGCAGGGGTAGACAACAAAGTTTTGCCGTGTTCCCAAACAGCAAGTGTGAACCGCTCTCCTCTGTGCTTGGAGTGTTTTATCTCAGTGTCACACTACCTCATGCCTCATGTCCCATCCTGGAGACCCACTGGCCTGCAGAGTTTAAATCAGTGCTGCACAATTAATCACATAGAAATCAAAATCGCAATATGGACCTGTGCAATTACTTAAACGCAAAAGGCTGCGCTGTATTACAGGTTACATAGGACGATGAGAGTTAAACATACAAAACTACATAGAAAATATAACAGTAAATATTATATTAATATGTTATTAGAATACAGCAGAACCAGAGGCGAAATTTCTTATTGGGAAACACATTTGTCCCATAGGAAATAATGTAGATGCAGATAATCCGTTCCAGCCACCCTATAAAAGTGTTACCAATATTACCAATTTCCAACATTATAAATCATATTTTTGCAAATGTTAAAAACAGACATGTAAATAAAATAAAATGTGAAATAAATAGACTTTAAACCTCACTTAACCTTAATTTATAATTCCACTTGGCACCGGCTGCTTTAAAAACCAAACTGAAAATGGTCGAGTTCTTTTCTTGCAAACGTCCTTGGTAACATTGCTGTGGCCCATGGTGCTATGTCTTCACTAAATCTTACACCAAATGCAAAAAAGTCCACAAAAAAATATGTCAACTCACTTCGCTTGGGTTTCCACTGATGCAAACTAATTTTGAACGGCTCCTGGACGTGTATGCAACTTAGCCGTGTTCGGTTCAGCTCGCTTCGTTTGCTCGTATGCCGATAGTGCTTCTCATGCCGAGGCAAATTTCTTGCAAAATTTAAGTTCCTAAGGCAAAAATTCTTAAGTTGGGGCGTTTGTATACCAAGGCACCACTGTACTTTAATTTTATCACATGCAAAAATAATAGAGATCTATTCTTTGGGGGTTTAGTTATCATGTAGGTAAGTGAAAAATTGAAGCTGTACAGTTTACTAAACCACACCTTTAAGAATGTACTGAAGCACTGAAAATATTGATAAAAAAAAAAATAAAAATCCTCCAGCAGTGTGAAACAAGCAAAGGTTTCTTTTGTCCCTCCTTTTTTCCTTTCTGTTCCACAGCTTGACTATGACCTCGAGTGCTCACAGGGTTTTTTTTTTAGTAGCATGTTGGCCAAAGTACAGATTTGTCAATTTTGTGCTTCATCTGTTCATTTTTTCATGCGCTTGGCTGCTGCTCTCTGGTTATATCCACTCATTTTTGTTCAAATTGTCTTCTGCTTGTCTTCTACATGGATAATCATTTCAGACGATGCTGAATCTGTGCGGCTTTGTTGTGCAGGTGTCTAAATACAAAGAGCAACTGTCCTTTTTCTATTTCTTTTTTTCAGGATGAGAAAAATCAGGTTATCACCACGAATATTTGGCTGAACATGGTAAGCCTGAGTCCTTACATTAATCCACTTATATAGTCATATTGTGCAAATCCTGGCAGTTTTGTGTAGGCCTAATCATCAACATACTGTTATTTATAACACAGTTTATTTGTAGAGTGTATCATGGAGAATTTTAGGTACCCTGATAAATATAAAGTCAGGTATTCACAATGTGCATTTTGTATATATTATAATTCCTACTCACATAAACACAGACATTAAATGATAATTTGGCGGCGTGGTGTAATGGTTAGCATTGTCACCTCGCACACCTCCAGGATCTGGGTTCGATTCCCACCTTATGTGTGTGAAGTTTGCATGTTCTTCTTGTGCTTGGTGAGTTTTCTCCAACAGTCCAAACACATGCAGATTAGGCTACGTAGTATGTGAATGTTGACTGGAGGTCTTACCATGTTTGTTAAAAGCGGTCACAATTGGCCTCCACGGTCCTGAGTTGGACTACAGAGGTTCCTGGATGGATGGATGGATGGATGGAAATGATAATTTAGGAGGTGTGGAAACTCTACTGTGTAACAAGAATGTGGTTAAAACAACTTCAGCACATATTGTTTTCTGTTCTAACAGCTTGATTTAATAAACTACACCTATGTTCACTACTTATTGTTTGAGTGTTTTGGCATCAAAATCATCATCCAATACATTTCTGGCAAAGACGCAAGCTGGAGTAGAGCATTTCTCTATAAAGCTGTGCAAAACTGTTATCATCACTTTTGCTACTTTATGTGCTACGATTTACATTTCTATCAAATAATTGTCGCATATAAAGTAAAAGTAATCTCCAGAGCTTCACTCCTCTGCCCTCGCTGCCAATTTAAACCTGGTAAACATCTAAAGTAGTTCAACAAACTGCATGGTGTCAAACTTGTCTATAGAACTTGGTTATAAAAATAATCTTCAGAGGGATAATGTTTGCCGTTGTGGATTCCAAATTCAAGAGGTGCACACAGTGATGTTTAGTGAATATGAAGGCGCAGTGTTGCACGGTGGTGTAATGTTTTGCACCTCCAGGGTCATGGGTTAATTTCCCACCTCAGGTCTGTGCGCATGGAGTTTGAAAGTTCTACCCGTGCTTGGTGAGTTCCCTCTGGGTACTCGGGTTTCCTCCCACAGTCTAAGGAGATGCAGATTAATCTAATTGGCGTTCCCGAATTGCCTGTAGTGTGTGAATGTGTGTGTGTGTGTGTACATATCTGGGATAGGCTTTGTCCTATAGAGAATGAGTGAGAAAGATTAATATGAAGGATATAAAAGATAGAAGGCAGCAACTGTGTGGACTTTATTAGGAATGAAGCGCAGATATGTGCAATGAAAAGCAATATACATATTTATTATGCTAGTGGATAATAAATATTATGGGGTAATATACATATGGGTATTCTGCAAACTAATCGAAGCTCACGTCCTGGTGTTTTGTTGGTTAAGGGCCTGAGTGTTGTGTAGGAAGAAACTCATCCTCTCTGTGTTAGCCTTCATGGAGCATGATCACCATGATTGCAACAAAGAGAAAAGTATGTTGTTTAGGTGGCTGAGGTCCTTTCATCTCCCTGACTTTGGTCCATCACAGCTTGCTGTAGATGGGGTGCAGGTCAGGAAGCTCAGTGCGCATGGTGCACTCTCTGTAGAGCCGTGAGCATCAGTGAGCATCACTCTCTGTAGAGCCGCTGGTCCTGCTTGGTGCTGTTCACAAACCAGGCTGTGATGTGTGCTCTGGATCAGGTTGCTCCTGATGGTGGAGGTGTAAAAGTTCCCTAGCACCCTTGAGGGCAGTTTAAAGTCCTTTAGATGTCTCAGGTGGTAAAGATGATGATACACCACCTTGTTAAGCAAGTGGTAAATCCTCTCCTGAATTCTGCTGAAGTCCATTTGTCTTGTGCTGATGGTGAGGGAGAGTAAGATGCAATTTATAAGAGTTCCACCAAGTGAGAGTGTTGCTGTTAGATGTCATGTGAAAAAGAAATAAAAATCTTTGACTCCCCAATGGTGCTCATGAGGTCAGATGCCATCTCAACTGCTCTTTGTTTTGTTGTTGTTGTTTTGCAATTTCTCTTTCTTTAGCATTTTTTTCACCATGGCACGGTTATAACCAGATACAACACAAATACTCTTATTTCATCATTTTTAATACTGAACCCATGCTGGTCAAACAACTTTGTGAGGAAGAACAAAAGCCTCGACCTGAAGTGGTGGCCCTGAGGTAAACAAGCTGGTATCAGGAAAAGGCTGAGCCCATCTCTGCCCATACCGCTGCCCATGTCGAGATAAAATGGGAGGGATGCGTCTGGAAGGGCATCTTGCATAAAACCTGTGCCAAGTTGTGTGCCAATCGGATGGCCTCCAGTGGCGATCCCTTCGACGAAAGCAGCTGAAAGACTAATAACAACAACGCATAGACACTGCAACGCCATTCAGAAACGTAGCGAAGTAAAAGTGAAGATATTTAAAAGTTAAAACGTATAAAACTACCATACCAGTAAAGTGAAAATATGTGAAATGTGTACTTATACATACTGTATGTATGCAATCAAAGTAAATGTACTCAGTGACATCTCATCTCTGTACAGAACTGGTGGTGTTTTCCTGTGTGCTAAGCAAAAATAATATCTTCATGAATTCACAAATTTAGCCCGTAGAAAGGCAGCCATTTTACACTGGCCTGGAAATCACCCACTTGGTCAAAGAACCAAGGTTACATACCGTACAGTACATGACCTTATAAGTTGTTTATAACCAGGGCGGTTCCCTTACAGAGCTGCTGCTACAGTGTTGATTATGATGGAGAACAATGACCATTCAGTGCATCAGTATTGCACATTCTTGCACATAAAGGTCAAACATGAGGCTGATCCTTATTCAGATTCTTACAAGAGCTAATACTACTCTTATATGATGCTGTTTCTATTGTGGAAATAGAAAGTACCAGTATTGCTCTTTGAAGTTTAGACTTAACTCAATCTATCAATTAATCAACCAAGTACTAATACTCTTACTTTTGCCTAAGGTTGTGTAAAAGAATAAGTCAAAACGCCCATGTGATTTTCTACTGAGCATTAAAATTACTCAGGAGTCTGTGGCTGCCGCACATTTCACACATTTTGAGGGACCTGGTGAAGGTGGATACTGCTTCTCAAACATCGCTTAGTGCCATCCAGGAGGTAGTCATAGCTTGGTATTTAATGAAAGGAGACCTTTTTTTCTTTTAAGCTTGCATTCAATTACGCCAGTGAGATTGATTCCTTTAATCGATGGGCTAACCCCATCTTTAGACCACAAGGCAATTTTATGGGGCTCCTCAAAGCACACAAACAGTTTGTCAGTCACTACCTAGCTGGCTGGCCAGTGTACAGGCTGATCACTCAACGTTTATGGCAGTAAAGCTGGATTCAACCACAAAAGCACCGTCACTGTCTGCTGGCTGATAATGCATTCAATTTGCTGCTTCATATGTCCATAATAATGGCGAGCAAAAAAAAGCGGTCTTAATTCAAAGCAACTTTACGTGAATGCCTTCTACTGGTCCATGTCACAAATGGGTTGGAGGCATTCCGCACCTTTGAGAAATGACCTTTCCAGTTCTATGTGCTTTCCGAGACCAACCATCAATCTGTCCCTAGTATGTGGAGAAGGCTGCGATGTGCGCCTAAGGTCAGACTGCTGACTTTGCAAAACCTCTCTAACATTGTTCATAGTTCAAGATAAAGAGGGTTTCATATCATACAGAGAAAACTTGCTTGGTATAGACAGCATGAACAGAGACCAGACTTTTATCTTAAAAATATCTCTTTTTATCCCGGCTACATAATCCGTTCCAGCTTTAACTGTGTTCCAGCTTTAACAGCGACAGTGCTGGAACAGCATGCAGATTCACCCGGTCCTGCTGTAGGTTTTCAACATTAGCTGAATTTCCTCATTGTGAATTCACAACTGTGAATTTGCTGTGAGACAGCTTATCTCCTGTCTGACTGTTACAGCCCCGTAGGTGTGCATCTGCCCTTTTCCAGAGTTTGCTTACCCATCTCATTTTAATCCTATTTTATTATGTGTGTCCCCCTGAGGGGTTCCTGAAAATATTGCCGCTCCAGCTCACTGAGTTTTTTTTTTTTTAGAGGATGTTGGTATCTTGATATCAAGCTTGTCTTTCTTTCATGTGTATATGCTTCCGTAACCTCTTCTTGGGCAGTATTCAGACTCAGCGACTTAAGTACAAAACTGATTACATGGGGGACAGTTGTCTGTATTCACAGAGAGTTCCCTCCAAGTTTCAGTCGTACTGCACAAAAGACTGCTAACTGGACAAACTCTCCATGATGTCACCCAGAGGTTTATTAAAGAGGTCTGGTTGTCGTCATCTGTGACCACTCCTACATTTTTTATGGCAAGAAAACCTAAAATGATACATCTTAACTGGTTAGCTTAAGTGATGCATAACAGACAGCTAGCAGTTTCACACCTGCGCTGTCACTCAAATCTGCCATGGCTATAATTATGCATAATTTTATGGCTTAAAATAATGAGTTACATAAACTTTCACCCGTGGACAATTGTCATGGATGGGAAATCTAGCTAGGGAGACTAAAACTGTTTTTGTACGAGCCTGCAAACATGTTTAGTTCTGTTGTATATTTGGACATTTTAAACTGGGTGTCTATAAGAACCAGCAGTCCTAGTGGTGATTCGAAGAACTGCACATTTTGGCACTTTTTTCAGAACCGCAAGTTGCACTTTGCACTCGACTTATTACTGTTTCTCACTCAGGCTGATTATAGAGTGCAAGAGAAATTGGTCATACCTGGAGCCTAGTTGTGCAGACCTAGGCACAAATCAGTACTAAATCTTTACTACACACATATAATTCAATTCTCAATACGGCCACTTCAGATTGATTTTTTTTCGGCCCCAGAGCTTCCATGTGTGAAATAAGGTGCTCTGTCTTTCTTATCACTTACTCCCCTTATATGGAAATATAGGAATTGTATGTATTTCAGAACCACTGGAAGGTAAAAACCTTTCACATGTATTCACGGCCCAGTTGTTTGTTCGCTTTTTGCTTTAGATCTGGTATGCACAGAATCCAAAGGCAGCTGATTTAAGAAGGAATTCAGTTCCAGGATGGAGATCTAGGATGTTGTCTTTTATTGGAAATTATATAACCGGGTCAGGTGTATCAAGTACTCCCTTGGATGTATCTCAGTCAATAGGGTCTAATTGATTTTGGTCTGGTTCAGCTGTGATGCAACGAAACTGTAAACCATCAGTTGCAACTGATCTGAATTTCTTCAACCCCCAAGGCATTAACTGCAGAGATGTAAGCCAATCCACTTATTTTGAAAGCTGTCAGGGGAATTCTCCATTGCCTATTGTGAATTGAGGTTTTGTGGTTTGGCCAGACTTCAGCAACCTGATCTTCTGGCTGCAGAACCTTTGCCGCAGATGCTACATCCGCGCACAACTCCTTTTGTTCACCACTGCAGCTTCTGAAACTATTTTTTTTTTCACAACGCAGGTTAATGGTCCCTTTAGTGATGGCAGCCCTGTGGTTTCCACATCTGTCACTGCAGGCCATTACGTCTGCTCTTAAACCAGGTCGCAGGTTCCCTGTACACTTGAATGCATATAAGAGCTCCTTCATGTAACTGGAATATGATGAGAGATCTCAGCTTGGCTCCTCATCAGACAATCAATCCATTTCATTAGCTGCGGGATTTTTTCTTTTTTTTTTTGTTTTTAGCGTTTTAATATTAGTAGCTTTCAGCACATGTCCTGAGGTTAAACTCTGACCTTCAGAACGTTCTGTTCGTAATATATATCTAGTGAAAGCGCATGTACTGTAGATCTGTCTCCCTATGCAAGGCAGCTGTTACATTATCACCAGCAGCACTTGAATTTGGCCCGGCTCCTCTACCCTGCATTTCAATAATGTAAGGGCACTTCTTCTCTCTGTTTGGCTGCTGTTCGACTGCAGCTCAGAGAAACTTTCTTTTCCCATAACCTCTGAATGGCACAATAATTGTCGTTGTTCTATTCTTGTCATTATAAATAATTAAAGTATCACAATGCTGGGTTTCTTTTAGACTAAAAAAAAGTACTAAGTTTGTTTGTTGATTTCTGATTTATTGTTTTTTTTGATGGAGATGTTAAATAAACGGAAGTGACACAAATATAATTCGTGGCCAATATGTCTTTGCAGCATTGGTATGATTATTATCTGCAGTGGAACCAGTCAGAATATCCAGGAGTGAAGAATCTTCGATTCACCACTGACCAAGTTTGGACCCCAGACATCCTGCTTTACAACAGGTACCGCCTTACTGTTCTCACCATTTTGCAACAATCAAGCTGGATCTGTCTGGTCGTAGAGTCAAAAAGACATCTGCAGTATTCTGGTGTAAATCGATCACATGCATGTTTGATCGCTTCCTGAAGATCGTGTACAGAAATTTGCCACAGAAGTTCGCAATTCACTTGAGAGTTCTCAGAACCGTCTCCAGAAAGTAAAAGTCCTGCTGTATATTTGTTCCATCCATTAACCAAAACAGCTGATTGTAATTAGCACAAACATTCAGCCAGATAGGCGAGAACTAATTTGTGACGTCATAATACAAACCATAATACATGCCATATGTTGTCTTATTACTTTTGGCCATGACTGTAAATTAAAACGGCACATGATTTTGTTTTGGTTAAATGGCAGTGAGATGAAATAGTTGATCAGCAAAGGGCAGTGAACTGAAAACCTCAGGCAGGGGCAGATCAACACCGGGACAAGGGGGGGCATTTGTCCCCTAAACCCCAACCAACCCCCACCCCAATATTTCAGTTCCAAACACTGGGAATGTAAAAACAAAAACCACAGCTACGGCCATCAGACTGAAACAAACCGGTGACTTGGAAAGGGGACGGCACACTGGTTTAGGGCTTAGCACCGTCACCTTAGACCTCCAGCGTCTGGGTTCGATTCCCACCTCAGGGTCTGTGCGCATGGAGTTTGCATGTTCTCCCCGTACTTGGTGGGTTTCCTCCCACATTCCAAAAACATGCATGTTAGGCTAATTGGCTTTGCCTGTAGTGTGTGTGTACACACACACACCTGAATCTCTCTTGCCGCTCTCCTCATTCTTTGTAGTTCCCACCAACTCACTGTAACAAACGGAACACTAACATATTCTCATCAGGTGTATGTGCTCCATTCCACTTACCTGCCCATCACTCCCTTTACACACAATCACTTTCTGTGTTACATCTTTATTGATCTAATTGTTTTATGTATAAACCACATTTCCCACGTGTATGTTAATGAAATATGTGGTTTTTACCCCATGAGAGCCTTTCATTTCTTCACTGCTGTAGGTCACAGTAGTTAAATTAAATGGTAAAAAAATGGTATTTATTTTCAGCCAGAAAAGGCTGAAGTCTCTGCAGAAGGAAGATATGAGAAGAAATACAGGAGAAATAAGTAGGCAGGGGAGAGAGAGAGTGAGAGAGAGAGAGAAGGACAAAAAGGAATGAAATGAGGCAATAGAAGATAAAGAAGTAGAAATGAGTGTGAGAGATGAAGATGAGGGTGCAGCTGAAGCAGAGCGAGAGACAGAAGGGGTGATGGTGGACGATCCTTATGTAGTTCCACTTGGACCTCATGGTATGATTTTATTCTCATGATAAGTAAAATAACAATTTAAACTGTGGATTAAATGATAGATAAATCAGTAAACAATACATGCATGCTATGATTATAATAAATAAAATCGAATCTTTAAAATATAATATAATATTAAAATACAAAAGAAATATATACATATTTTTTATAAAATCTAAACTATAATATCATATATAAAATCATGACATGGGGTCTAATTAGAACTGCATCTGTCTCCACCTGTCTCACCATCACTCCTGCTTCGGTCCCTCACTCTAATTCAGTTAAACTCTCACACTCATTTATTTTGCTTTGTCTTCTCTCATTTCCTTATTTTTTTCCTCTACTTACTTCTCCGTTTGATAAATTCTCTAAGACTGTTGCTTATGTCTTTTCCTGTGGGCATTACGTTAACACACACCTGAATGCTCCAGACAAACTGCCAAAACTTTAGCTTCTACAGAGGTGTGTAAGCCTGCTGATGATCAACTTACCCTCTTAAATCCTGTAGAAGCAAGAAGGGGGTACTTAATATTGTTTTTCCTGCTTTGTTTTTTCTTTTTGGCTTCATTTTTGTTAAAAATGAATAAAAAATTGTTATATATTGTAGTTCATCTGAAGTTGGGTTTGCCTTGTACTAATATTATATACAGGATATGTATACACACTTCAGGAAAAGAAGAACAGCATGATGTATATTATACTGATATACTATTAATAATAGCATGATATTATCATATATCAATGTATAACGTATAGCAATAAATTGTAGTTTTAAAATATTTATATTGTTTTTATATGTTTTATTTTATTTATATACAGTATGTTTTTCTTTTCCTGAAGTGTGAATACATATTTTTGGCTGACTCTGTACATCTCCCTGTATACTTCCCAGATATTCCACCCTGATAAAATCTTTTGCCACCCCATTTGCCACCCCATGTAGCGACATAAGAACGAGGAGGGGAAAATATTAAATAAGAGAAAATAAAGAAGTGGAAATGAGTGTGAGAGATTGAAATGAGGGTGCAACTGAATCATTTTGATCTAGTTACACTTATATCCTGTCACTACACATATATACAGTATATACATAAAATCCTTCCATGATGTCTAACTGGAACTACATCAAGATAATCTGTCTCCACCCTCTGTCCCTCTCTCTGAATCACTGATTCCACACTGACAAAATCTTTTGGCACCCCCTTGCCACCCCAGGTAAAATGTGTCACTGACCTCAGGATGGTAAAAAAAATACATTTTAATTGATTTTGCACTCAAGCTTTTATTTCTTTTCATCCTTACATTTCTAGTTTAAAAATTTAGTACTTGACAAAACAGTGTTTAGGAATAGGTTCAGACCGCAGCCTTGACCCTGACTTTATATTGTGTTTTATTCATAAATTGGTAAGTGCCATGCATTTTTCCCCAAATAGCAATCAAAGTACAAGTCTTGGCACATTATAACCAGTGCAAATGCCATTCTAGGGTGCTGAGTTCACTGAAAACTACACTGCGTCTCTCAGTTGTCTAGGTCCATAAAAAAATACTGCCCATGTTGTTTAACTGCAGAAGAAAAAGCGCTTAAGTACATTAACACTTCCAGCCCAGCTGTTAGAAGCCTATAGACGGTTTCTCTCTGGATACTGTTGTAGCATTGCCAAAAATATCAAAAGCATTCCCTCTTAACATAGTGAATTAATCTCAAACTTTATTGGTTAGCAGAGCAATCACAGAGCTGTGTAAATGAAAACAGTTTTTATTGCAAATGTAATTTTGTTCTCTGATCCCCCGCAGTGCTGATGATGACTTTGACTCAACCTTTAAGACCAACGTGCTGGTGAATTCCAGCGGCTACTGCACCTACCTGCCTCCAGGTGTGTTCATATTGTCCTTATGATTATAGAATATTTTAGGGGTTGTGATGCATTATAGATTTTCTCAAATTATATTTTAAGCTCAAACAAACACTGTTTGGGGTTAAAAACAAACAAACAAATCATGCAGTAAGTTGTGTGTGAAAAACACCTGTGGTGGATTGATTTCTTTTGTAAATTACTTTGTGGTATAGTATTACTTTTTCCCTGCAAGAACGCTGCAGAGACTTTGTATAATGTGATCCAAAATCTATTTAAAAATGGTTTTGATGCAAAATGCATTTAAAGAACACAGTTTTGGATCTGTTTTCCACCAGTACGAGGAAACCTTTGTTTTATTCAGCAAAAGACCATTGATTTTATGTTTGCTTACAAAATGTCAGATGATTTTAAATAACTGAATCCCAAATGAGTAGCACAGAGCTACAGCACAGCAACACTTGGCAGACACCCTTGTCCAAACTACACTATACCACACCACACCAAAATTCACCAAACTACACCACACCACACCACACCACACCACACCAAAATTCACCACACTGTACTATACTACACCACACCACACCATACACCACCACCACCACACCAAAATTCACCACACTGTACTATACTACACCACACCACACCATACACCACCACCACCACACCAAAATTC
>JAOVVA010000012.1:9505396-9526962 GCA_028565275.1 Leiocassis micropogon
ATACGGTATATATAAAACTATAGCGTTTACTATAGCGTATAATACTCATTATTTATTTTTCAAAGCCACAAGGAGCCGCAGCAGGGGGATGAAAGAGCCACATGGGGCTCCAGAGCCGTGGGTTGCCGACCCCTGGTCAAAATCCACTTTGAAAATCCAAAGTCCTGGCATCCCTGACATCCCATGATAAAAGGTCATTCAGGTCGTCAGCGGACTTGACATATTATTTCCACATAACGTTGCTGAGCCTAGAGCTGACCAACTAAGGCAACTCCAGATCATAACACTGCCTCCACAGGCTCGTACAGTAGGCACTAGGTATGCTGGGTGTGTCACTTCATCGGCCCCTCTTCTTAACCTGTTGCACGCATCACTCTGGAACAGGGTGAATCTGACTCATTAGACCATGACCACATTTTTTCAGTGCTCCACAGTCCTTTCTTTATGCTCCCTAGCAAATTGAAGACTTTTTGCTCTAATTAGTCTCACTGATAAGTGGTTTTCATATGGTTACACAGCTGTTTAGTCCTTTAAGTTCTCTTCGCATTGTGTTTTATTGTTGTCTTTTTATGATTTGATTTCACCAAAACATTTAAGTGATCTCCCATCACACTCATTCAAGATGTTTTTCTGACCACATTTTTTCCATGAAGATAATGGTCACCACTATCCCTCCAGGTTTTAATAAAGTGTTGTACAGTTCATGGCCCAATTTAATAGTTAATCAACTTAGTTGTTTTCTTTGCTTGATGAATGCCAGTAATTTTCTCCTTCTAAAACAGAGTAACATCTTTGCCGCAACCACAAAATGTGAATGTCCTTAGTTGTTTTCTTTGCACGATGCAGGACAATGACGTGACACTTCTGAAGCAGCATTTTTTTTTTTTTTACCAGGCAGTGTATAAATAATCAAAAAAAAGTTTTTAAAAATGTTAAAAAAAGAGAGCTGACATTACCGTACTTGTGCCCAGATCCCAAACACTTTGGACATTGATCAGTGGTCATCATCCAACTCCACTGGGGCCTGGCAGGAGAACATCTCTCCATCCTGCCCTTGAATTTATAAGATTATGGAAATTGTGCACTTTGCATCCACAGCACCAATACCGCTTCACCCAAAGAATAGGTCAAGTGTCTATTAAAGGGACAAGGGTGTGTTACGTAGGTACTCTGGTGGTACTTCTGGAAAGTTTTGGCATAAAAAATGTTTGACTGCAAACCATTTCTCTTTCCATTCTATATTTTTCGTAAACATTAAGTCAAAAACGACATACCGTATGTTTAGAAATCACCAGAACAAACGTTTTGTGCACACTTCGGTTATGTTCTCTAATGAAAATGAAAAATAAAGACACGATTTTATTCTCCATTTTATTCTCTTAAATCCATCCATCCATCTAGGAACCTCTGTAGTCCAACTAAGGACCACGGAGGCCAATGGTGACCATTGTGTTTATTCCTATTTGTATGACCTTGGTAGGACCTCTGGTCAACATTCACATGCGCATTACAAGTATAAATGCTAACATGCATATCTGTGTTCACCTGGACACTCTTTAGGTATCTTCATGAGCACCTGTAATGTGGATGTTCGCTGGTTTCCTTTCGACATCCAGAAGTGCGAGTTGAAATTTGGCTCATGGACGTTTGACGGCTGGCTGCTGGACCTCCAGATGAGTGAGGCTGACATTTCTAGCTACATGCCCAATGGAGAGTGGGACCTAGTGGGTGAGTTGAGATATACTGTAATATGAACTTTGGTGGTGAAAAGCACTAACCTTGAATGGAATGTGATTGTTATGACATATTTAAAATTTCCGTACTTTATGAAGCTATTAAGCCTTGGTAAAAATGAAGGAAGAGCTTTCTGATTTACATGGTAAGATTGTGTACGTTTCCATGTTATATCCTCCTCGACTTCATTTACAAATAACAAGGTCAGCAATATACTGCAATCTTGCCTTGCTTCCAGGATGCACACTCTGCACAAGCAGTCAGTCTCGCTTGATGGGATTTTACAGCACAATCTGTCTCCGTATAACTAATGAGTGATGGGATTTGAAACTAAAGCTGATGCCTGGAATTGCTGAAATAGTGTCATGGCTGTGTGAAAGCTTACTCTAGTTCACTAACAGAGGATCTATTCTTTTAATGCTATGCTATTGGCTTGTCGTGGAGTTTTTTTTACAGTATTGGTGATGAGTAAAACTCTTTGTTGCTGATTAGAAACTGAAAACCTAGGTGCTATGCAAGGCTTTCAATGAAAATTATTTCGGTGAGCTGGCACTGAAGTCATTAACATACTGAGCATTTCTGACACCATTTGCAAATAAGATGAGATGCTAAATATGTTTATGGGGATGATGCTGGTGCAATAGTTAGTGCTGCCATGTCCTGAGCTCAGGTTACTGCCTGTTTCAGTCCCGGTTCTCCTTTTGTTCTTGTGGGTGTCCTTCCAGCGCCCAAAAGCATGCCAATAGTAGAATTAATTATGACAAACTGCCCTTAGGTCCACAGTGGCTTAATGGTTAGCACTGTAGCCTTACACCTCCAGGGTCCAGGTTTGAACCCTTTCTTGGAGTGTGCATGGAGTTTGCATGTTCTTCCTATGCTTGGTCTGTTTCCTCCGGGTTTCCTCCTACAGTCCAAAGACATGCAGATTAGGCTAAGTGGCATTCTATCATCCATTCAGACATCCTATCTGAGATGTGTACCTACCTCAGAATAGGCTTCGGTGCAAACATGTAATATAAATATTCTTGCATGCTGCTCTGGGTTTAACCTAATATTTTTACACTGTCCTCTGCTTTAATGAATAACATACAGTTAGCAATACAGTATAATTATACACACAAATCATACACACAAAGGTTTTGGGAAAAAAGTACTTTAGGATTTGTGTTAAAAATGATACAGATGAAGCATGTTTGAGGATAACAGTTTAGCAACAACAAAAGAATGAGGACTTCTTCTGTCATACAGGAGATCAAGGAGCAGAACTTAATGCTTTAGCGGCAGTTTAGGGTATGTAAAAAAATGCCTCCCAGAATATGAGGCTTTGGAAGTTTATTTAAGGCTTATATAATTCCTTATATTGTGAATCCCAAGATCAACTGAAAGCCATTGAAAGGAAGCTAAGAATAATCCTCAGAATCTCCGCTGAATCAATTTGAACCAGTTTTTGCTGTGACTGAGATCTCAACATACGCAGTGTTAATGAATAATCCAGCAGATAAGCAGATATAATATAAGCATGCACGAAAACAAACATGAACATTTTCTAGGTCATAACAGGAGAGAAACTTTTTGTTGTTAAACATAAGCTTTTGAGCTACTGTAAATGAAGTTGCTTTAAACAACTGATTTAATTTATATAAAATAAGTTTTTGGACACTCATTAATCATCTAGACAGGGTCACGGGGGCCTGGAGCCTATCCCTGGAGACTTAGGGCACAAGGCAGGGTACACCCTGGATGGGGTGCCAATCCATCACTGGGCACAGACACACACAATTTGGGAATGCCAATTAGTCTAACCTGCATGTCTTTGGGTTGTAGGAGGAAACCAGAGTACCCGGAGAAAACATGCAAACTCCAGGCACACAGACCTCGAGGCAGGAATCGAACCCACACCCTAGAGGTGCAGGGCCACAGCACTAACCACTAAGCCATCATGCCATGTTTTTGGACACAACCTTTATAATTTTGTCTGTATACCTCCACTCTTTCCAGTTTTAATTCAAATAGTTTAGTGTTTAGGAATTACAGTCATTTTTACCTCCATTTTTACAAGATTAAAAATGATTGGACAAACTAACATAATTATAAATGTGATTATTATTTTTTAACATTGAGATGCAAATCCTTTCCATCAATAACTTTGTGCAGTTTCCTTAAGCTGCCTCAGTTGTTTGTGGGTCTTTCTGCCTCCGGTCTTGTCTTCAGTAAGCAAACGGCAGCTCAGTTAAATTGAGGTCATGTGACTGACTCAGCCCTTTAAGAACATTGCAGTTACCTCACCAAACTCTTGGTTTGCTTTTGCAGTATGATTTGATTCAATGTTGTGAATCTGGTGGAAGCTTGAGGTCTTTGAGGTGAAGCAGACGTATGGGATTCTTTTCAGACAATTTCAATCAACTCGCCATAACATCCTCAAGTGGTCCGGTTGAAGATGAAGAGTAATACCAACTCCCTGGCAATGTTTTTTGACAAGGCCTTGCGAAATGGGACAGCTTCAGGATAAGGCGCGGTGTAGTCTACCACAGCCAAGATTTGCATTCCTTCTTTTCAGGAATTGTTGATTTGCCTTTGCTACAGTTCCTGCTCTCTCTCTCTCTTTGTTTTTCAGCCGAATGGAATAAACACTTGGAATAAACTCCTGACCCTTTATTCCCTTCATTTGTCATGAGATAGCTAAGAAACAGGCCACAGCTGGCCACAAAACTGCTTCAGAGGCACCAGGTGAAAAAGAGGGCGAAGTTTTGCACATCGATGACATCTTGATTTCCTTATTTCAATTCGTACATGGAAAACAAAAATGGAATCTCAATACAAAACGTTGAAGACCTCCAGAAGTGACAAATACCAGTGAAACATCTCTAAAATAAAAAATGAACTGACTAAGAATAGCACACTTAACACCAACACAGTGCTCCAGGTGATTAATGAAATGAATCTCATCCAAAAATTCAGCACTTAAAAACAGTAAGGCTGTGAAATGAAATGACCTAAAACCAGACTGGAAGACTTCATACAGTACAATTTGTCAGCACATAAGTTGGCCAGCCTTTTCCAATATCTTTTTCGAGAATAATTATCACTATAATTATCATTATTAATCAGTACTTTCAAATCGAAATCATGCTTTTTTAAATTTTGCTATTGTGTATTTAAAACAAACAAGGATTGGAGCAGTGAAGAAGCTTGGGTTCATGGTTGGCAGAATGCCACTGAATGTCTAAATTTACAGAATTTTAATCACAGAGATAATGATGTCAAGTAAAAAGTAACATAAAGCACAGGTAACTAATATGTTGCCATGAGGACAGTGAAGATACACTGATTTAGCGCTGTATGAAAATGATTCCTCGTGCTCCCAGAAACAGTCTTTCATAATCTGAGTCCTGGAACATGGCCGTGCCAACATATCAAGGAAGAAAAACTACACAGATGTGATAATCTGGTCATTCAGTACATTCAGGTCGTCAGCTGACTTCATTTTATGACAGTTCCTTCAAGGTTTGTTAGAAGTGCGATTATCCCAGTTCCAGTCATTTCAAATCTCCTTAGTTGTTTTCTTTGATCGAGGCTTGTTTTAGCCCAAGAATTAGACCTTTCTGAAATAGTGACATTTTTTGACCAGGCAGTTTATTTTCAGGTACAATAATATTAGTAATATGAAAAAAATATTTAATTTCTAGAAATTAGATCACTACCAATTTGAACACACCTTCTAACAGGTTGTTCTTTCCTTATTGTTATGTCTTTCTACACTGTAAAACAATGCTGAAGGAGTCTAAACTATACAATAATCTCCTTTAAACAGTTGATATTGAGATGTATATCTGCTACTTCTGCTCTGTAAAGTTTTCATAATGGCTTGAATCTGAGATGCTGTTTGTTAATTGGTGATTTCTGAGGCTGGTAACTGAACTTCTCCTCTGCAGCAGAGGTAAGTTTTGGTCTTGCTTTCCTGGGAAGGTCTTCATGGGAGACAGTTTCATCAGGGTGCTTGATGGGTTTTGCAAGTGCACTCGACACAATCCTGTTCGTGCAAGAACTGTTCCAGAACAGCTGACCTCATGTCTTAAAATAACGACTGACCGTTGTTGTTGTTGTTGTTACTTAATTAAATAAGTCCATATGTGTTATTTTATAATATAGAAAAAAAATCAGGTATTGTTCTAGAATGTAGAAACTAAATCCGAACTTCTGTCTAAACTTTCAACTGCTTCTGTAACACTGATTATAGGTAACTCTTTGCAGAACATATCACTTTAAAACTATTTCAGAACTCCTGGAGGTTAAGCATTGAAGGTTTTCCATCTATGTGGTGAAACTAGATAAAGCTTATGTGATTGTTAGTAATCAATAACAGAAAATAACCTTTCCAGCTGACAGTTATATCAACAATAATGCATGATGTTAAAATATGTGGCTTATTTCAAAGTAGGTTGTTTTGACTTTTTTAATGTTAAATTATTGCCATGTCATTTTCACTGCAGTATGCACAAACACACCAGGACTGATGTCTGATTAAAGCAGTCCGTGTGAGATCTTATCCGAGGCACAAAATGAAGATTGACTTTGTTAAATCAATCTGACTCATCCCCATTACATTCATCTCATCTCTGTTTGATCTGCCAGCTGCTAATTATGTTATGTTAAACTGAATTACGTGACTAAGTGAAAGTAGATCTGAATTAAATTCCTTAATTAAAATTTCATCAAATCCTGGACATCTGCCTTTTTTTTTTAGCTACTAATTATTTTTGCATTTCTTTCCTTCTTTTTTTTTGGACATTACAAGAGGAATTTATAAGTGGGGCGTTGGTGGCTCAGTGGTAGGTTTCCCGCCTGCCATGCAGAAGGCCCAAGTTTGATTCTCACCCGACGCCCAAACCCCAGCCAATGGATGCTGTGCTGGTCCCAAGCTCGGAAAAATTGGAAGGTTGTGTCAGAAAGAACATTGTAAAGCACTGTTGTAAAACCAGAACAGATTAGATGGACTGCTGTGGTGACCCCTCAATGCATTAACTTGCTGTGGATCCCAGGAACACTGGGCACAGGATGAGCATACACCTTGGATGGGATGTTAGACCGTTGCAGGCCAGATACAGTAAGATAGCTGGTCATCTCCTGGCTTGTTTATGGATGGAGGGATAAATGAAATGAGAACCAGTTGTTATTGGACTAATTTAAACTCTTGGTTTAGCTTGAGAGGTTTGAGAAGATCCATACAATTGAAAAATGCTCTGGAGGTTCCCTTTGGCAGATGCCCTTATGCTTACATTTATCTCATTATACACCTGAGTGGGTGAGGGTTAAGTGTTCCACTTAGTGGTGCGGGGGTTTGAACCTGTAATCTGATCAGTAGTCCAACACCCAACATCTTAACTATTGAGCTTCTTCCTGAAAACCTACTGATTTTAAAGCAACCTCAGAACTTTCTATCTTTCTACCATAGTTTATTTTCATTATTATTACCCCAGGAATGTTACTAATTAACAATTCAGACATCATTTCTGCATCATTTCTGTGCCTTTTAATATGCTCAGGTGTGCCTGGCAAGAGGAGTGAAGTTTTCTACGACTGCTGCAAGGAGCCGTACCCAGACGTGACTTTTGTGATAACCATCCGCAGACGCACGCTCTACTACGCCCTGAACCTCCTCATTCCATGCGTACTGCTCTCTTCAATGACCCTGCTGACCTTCGTGCTTCCTGCCGACTCTGGAGAGAAGATCTCACTGGGTAATGAGACAGAGTAAGAGAGAGGAGATGTGGGTTAGTTTTTCTATGAGGCCATGCTGTGTTATATTATGATCTTTTAACATGAAGAGTTTTGCTTTGTAAAACAAATGCCTCCATGTCTCCCTTATAGTGTTACTCTTGTTTACATAAAAGCTTTAAAAAAAGGATAATACATTATCATTTTGGCTCATCTCCAACAGCTCGAGCCTAAGAGGAAATCGATACAAATTTCTTATTTATGCATAATTTTTTTCTTGTCACTGAAGGCAAAACCGAATGCTCTGCAAAACCAAATGTTCCTGCCAGATACCAGAGCCACAGACACGTGTAGATAGTATGGTAGCATTGTACTTCAACCATCATGACTGCCAGAATAACATGGTTCAAAGCTGCTACTATTCACATACAGTAACTTCTATGTCTCACATCTAAGGAGAGACTGGAATGGTGCAAAACAATTGGGAGGCGAATCTTAATCTCAAAAGCATCTGTGTGCCGAGACAGCGGGAAGATGGACATATGTGTTTTGCAGATACACTGATGTGAACCAATCTGGAAGACAAAAATGAACCTTATTTCATGAGGTGGCTGTAGTATGTGAAAGAAAAGCAGTTCAGCCATTACATATCCAGGAATCATAGGGAATTACTTTTGCAAAGTAAATGATGCTGATTATGAGTTGTCGAATTTTGTTTTTTTAATCACGCCTGATGTGCAAAAGTGAATAAACGTCTTGGGCCATCGTGGCAATTTTTGACATTTTCCAAGATGCTGAGCCCTGAGACTGTTGGGGGCTGATGGCAGAACTGCAGTATCCCTCCAAACAGCGTTCCATTGTCAGGTGTTTATTTAGGGCCTATCCTCTAGGGCTGATGGTGGAATGCTTTTTAGGGTTTCAACAAAACTGGTAGTTTTATTATTATTATTTTTTTTATAACACTATGTGTTGAAAAGGTAAAACTTGCACTCATGTAGCCTTGGAACATTGTAGCAGTCAATCGGAATGATCCAAATCCAAATATTTAAACGTACAGGTGAAATCTTGTCAACAAGCAAGACTGGCAACTGCTTGGGCCCCCAGGCTAGGAGGCGGCTGACACATTGATTTATTATTTATACTGTATAAGATAATGGTGATGAATACTGGTTGGAGAGCTCCTGCTGCAATATTTTGCCTAGGGGCCCAAAAAAACTCTTGAATCACCTCTGTCTGCATGGTGATAAATACCTCACTGCCAGCACTGTACCGCGGAATGCACTTGGTGCTCTGGGTTGCACACCACTGTCCTGCCCTATTCAGGTCCGTGCCATTTTGAGGGGAACTGACACGGCTAGTTCTAAGTCTTCCAATGGAGCATGGAAGCTGGAGGAACCTTTTCCTGGGGCAACACAGAATCTGAATTTGAAGAGTTTTCAGGTGGCTGTTAGCCTTGGAGAAAAAAAGAAAAAAAGAGAAAGAAAATGCAGAGCCATTGCATCCTCATGCTCCATAGATGGAAAGGGAAGAAAGACCAGGTGTAGCTATAAGGAGATAATGGCTTAATTTCTAGAATCATTGACTCAGCTGAGCCTTCTCTACCAGCATGTTGTCCATAAATCCAGAGTAGTGTTGGGGGCAGCATCATGTTGTGGGGATCATGTCTCTTCACAGGGAAGCTGGTCAGGGTTGATGGGAAGATGGATGGAGCCAAATACAGGGCAATCTTAGAAGGAAACCTGGACAACGACTCCAAACAGAGCTACCATGAAATGGTTTAGATTAAAGCATATTCATGTGTCAGAATGGTCCAGTCAATACCTCAGATATATATTTGGGCTTATTTTCTGGTTATTACTTGTCTCGCTGTTGCCAGCTCCCATGTTCTTGCATTGGCAATGTGAGAATGTAAACTTGTAATTAAATAAAAAGATGAGTTTTTTTTCTTATTTACAATGATACCCTTCTCAGGTTGGGGTTTGTGATTGTCTAAGCCTGTACTTGTTTGTTCATTTTGATTAAAAAAAAAAAAAGTTTTGCTCACGTTTTTTACATTAATTTGTGGACTTTTACATTTCCCAGGACAGTTATTGATGTTTTTTCATTTTTTTTTTCAGAGTTCATTTATTAATAGGAGTTTCCTAAAGGCTCATCCATCATGTTTATGGATTGCGGTGAAAGCACCGGTGGTTGTGAGGTTTTTTTTTTCTTCTTTAATATGTGGTATACGGTGTATGCCAGAAGTGCACTTTTGATATTTGAATTGAAGAAAATATTACAAAAGCAAATACATTAAGATTTAAGGAGATTTAGTGAGAAATGGAGATGGATACAGCAAGGGTTATTGATGGGAATGAGATGGAGTGGAAGAGATGAATAGCATTAGAGAGGGATGATGAAGATGACATGAACAGGAATAAAGTGGGATTGGGGAAGACAAATGGCGTGGTATAAAAAAATCTGCTTCATTTATGTGGGCATTAGCAAAAAGGGAAACAGAAACAGGAAATAGGGATTAAAGTGGCATGTTCCTCGGAGATCATACTTCATCCCAACAGGAGTTCATTTTGGCTGCAGCAAGATTTATGGAATACAAATGATTCATTCGCACAGTTTATAATTTTTCCGCATCTATCTTTCACAGGTATTACAGTTCTGCTATCACTAACAGTCTTCATGTTACTGGTGGCAGAAATTATGCCTGCCACTTCTGACTCAATTCCACTCATAGGTAAGTATATGTGCATCAAATTACAACAAACTACTGTATTTATATCTATGCATGTGTGTGTGTGTGTGTGTGTGTGCTTTCCGTATTCTCCATATCGTATCCCCTTCCAAAGTTAGAGACTCATTCATTTCATCTCTACTGTATATAGACTTTACGTAACACACTAGAGTTGTCCTGTATGCTGTGTTATTTATAAATCCAGGTGTTAATAGTGTATCCCAGACTCTACAGTACCACTGGTAGTTCATTTAGGACCAACAGTGAAATCCTCTGGTGTTGCTTTTGACCTTTTGCTTGTCTTTTACATGATAAATGGAAGAATTCATTTTTAATAGGAATCACCCGGGCTTTCTAGATTCTTTCCTGGTAGAAAAAGAAAACCTGAGTATAGAGATAGTGAACTGAAGGCATTATATCACCCTCCTCTTTATTTACGGCCCCTTGAACAGCGCTAAGTCATGGTCTGCAGAGATAAACACTTCCTGCCTAAAGAAGTTGCTGTTTAAAAAGGACCAAATTACTCGTCCACATGTCAGTTAATGTCCAACACATTATCAGCAGCTATGTTTTATAATGAAAGTAAGAGCCTTTCCACCTGAATGTACTGGATGACCAGGTTATCACATCTATGGAGCTTTCCTTCCCTGATGAATTCCAGGACTCAGATTGTGAAAGAGTGGGTTTGGCAGCATAGGGAATCATTTTCACGCATTATTACTCCAACATGTATAGCGATCATTAAATTTTCTCTCTATTTCATGTCTTGTCTTTCCTATGGTAAGAAATACATTTATTAAGAGCAAGACTAATTAAACATTAATGCTCTCTCTCTCTCTCTCTCTCTCTCTCTCAGGGCAATACTTTGCTAGTATAATGATCATCGTTGGGATGTCAGTCATAGCGACTGTGGTTGTGCTGCAATATCATCATCACGATCCAAATGGAGGAAACATGCCTAAATGGGTAAATCTGTCGACCTTTCTCATCTTCTCTACACACATCTGATAGCTTCTCCTGTCATACTGTCAGTAAATTACCCAAATCACGAATAAGATATATACACTCTATGGCCAAAATGATGTGATCCACATGATATTAAACAGCTACTGCAGATGTGTCATGGCCTTAGAATAAAATTAGAGAAATGTTCACAGACATGGAGTCTGTTTATAAATAATGTGTCATTTTGGCTGAATGCTATTTCTTCATAATTCACTATTTGTGTGAACTAATGACAAACTCAGCAGTGTTATTATTTTAAATAAAATAATTGTATTCTATTTCTGACTAGCTGTGTTCTGGACTAGCTGCATGTAAATTAATTAGCGTTATTATATAGTGCGTTTAAAAAGTCCCTCCGCAGTGGCCGAGTAGAGTAGAGTTATGGGAAAATATTTGTTTCATTACATTATTATTCTGATTCATGTATTTGTTTATTAAATCTTGTACAGTATTGTGATATGGTATTCTTGTCTCCGGAAGAGTTTCTTAAAATTTTCCACAAACTAACTCCATGCATTTATTGCCAGCTTTAAAAAAGCGTGAACGTGTTTTTTGATTTCTTAACATTTTCCCACAAAAATACACACAAAGAACTACATGGCTGCTGTGGACAGACTTCCTGAACGCACAGTTTTTGCCATGTATTTTCTGCATCAGTCATTATGTCATTACGCGATGTAATTCAAATTGAGCGTACCTAAAGTGCAAATAAAAATACTGTATTGAGTGTTTGTGCATCCACTGTAATATACAGGGCAGCTCCAAAAATGTAAATATTGTGGAAAGATTTTTCTAAAAGTGATACTCTTTATACAAGAGAGAATTTCTGGAAATTATTTTTGTTTATGCACTTAATAATTGCTTGGCATTCCATTAGCACGAATTACTGCAGCATCGTGGCATTGCACGAAGACGATCAGCCGGTGGCAATCTGAGGCCTTATTAAAGACCATGATGCTTTGATAGTATCTTCCATCTCATCTGTATTGCTGGGTCGGTGTTTCTCATCTTCCTCTTGACAATAGTCCATAGATTCTCTATGTGATTCAGGCCAGGTGAGTTGGCTGGCACGGTAATATTATGGTAAGCAAACCAGGTAGTGCTAGTTTTGGCAGTGTGGACAGGTGGTAAGTCCTGCTTTAAAAGGAAAACAGCATCTCGGAATAACTTGTCAGAAGACTTTGGACTTAAAATAAGTGGACCAACCAGCAGATGACATGGCCCTCAACTCATCACAGACTGTGGAAACTTCACCCTGGACTTGGATTCTGTGCCTCTCTTCTTTTCCTCCAGACTCTGGGACCTTGATTTCCAAATGAAATGCAAAATTTACTTCATTTAAAAAGAGGACTTTTGGGCCACTAACGAACAGTCTAGTTCTTTTTTTCCTTATTCCCAGGTGAGACGCTTCTCACATTGTCTCTGGTTCAGGAGTGGCTTGATACCAGGAATGCTATTAATACTAGGAATATACTAGGAAAGTAGACCATTTTCTGGAGACATCTGTGCGCGGTGGCTCTTGATGCACTGACTCCAGCCTCGCTCCACTCCTTGCAAAGCTCTCCCAAGGTCTTAGATCAAAATAATTGAAATTAAAACAAAAAAGGCTTGAAATATTTCACTTTAAGTGTGGTGAATCTAGAATATATAAGACTTTGACTTTTTGAGTTTTCCATGATATTCAAATGCACTGAATATTGAGATGCTAGACTGTAGAGTCAGCCTGGGTCTGTCCCGGTTATTTATATTAGGAATGATTTAAATTGGTCATTGTGCTAAAAGATACTGGTACTGTACAATGGCAAAGGAAAACAAGATGCCTTAACAGATACTGTAACTAATGGTGATTAAATGTGTTTCAGTGTGATAAGACATTTACGGTCATTATACAGTAATGTTAATAAATGTTGAAGTTAGTGTGCAATGAATAATGCATTAAAACCTCATAACCTATTTACATAAAGTACACCTATATTCCAACACAGGTACACAGTTATTTTACTGTATGAACTGTACAGTGACAGATGGCACTGTGGGACTTAGAATAAACTAATAAATGAGGGGGTTATAATAAGGTGTTTACTAAGAGGAATTGAACAGAGAATGGAAGATTTGATATATTCTATATGAGGTGCAGATCCAAGGTTAGTTTATTTGCCCATAGTGTAGGATGGAGGTCACTGCTTGTATAAAACTTTTAAAAATTATTCCACTGTGTGACAGAGATAACTTCAGCGTCTGAGCTCGCATACAATTTGCAGTAATAACTCTTAGAAAGCATACAACTATTTCTCCTAAACCAGTATTTTTCATTACTAGGCACCGCAAGACCTTCCTACCTAAGAAAAGTATTCACACCCCTTGAACTTCCCTACATTTTTTCATGTTACAACCACAAACACTAATGTATGTTATTGAGATTTTATGTGATAGACCAACACAAAGTGGCACATGGTTGTGAAGTGGAAGGAAAATTATAAATGGTTTAAAAACATTTTTTTACAAATAAAAATCTTGTGTGGTGTACATTTGTATTCAGCTCACTTTACTCTGATCCCCCTAACTAAACTCCAGTGGAACCATCTTCATTCAGAAGTCACCTCATTAGTAAACAGAGTCCACCTGTGTATAATTTAATCTCAGTATAAATGCAGCTGTTCTGTGAAGCCTTCAGAGGTTTGTTAAAGAACATTAGTGAGCAAACAGCAAAATGAAGCCCAAGGAACACACCAGACAGATCAGGGATAAAGTTGTGGAGAGGTTTAAAGCAGGGTTTGGTTATAAAAAAATATCCCAAGCTTTGAACATCTCACGGAGCACTGTTCAATCCATCATCAAGAAATGGAAAGAGTATGGCACAACTGAAAAACCTACCAAGACATGGACATCCACCTAAACTGACTGACTGGGCAAGAAGAGCATTAGTAATCAGAGAAGCAGCCAAGAGGCCCATGGTAACTCTGGAGGAGCTGCAGAGATCCACAGTTATGATTTTTTTTATTATTAAATATGTGCCACTTTGTGCTGGTCTATGAAATAAAGGTTTTGAACAAGAACGTAATTACAGATGACCTTCTTTAGTAGGGTTATAGCTTGTGTAAGTTCATGGCCATATATAGAATATGGAATATGTGCCATATACATGCCTTCTCATGTGTCTCAGTAGAACAATAGAGATGTTTTGACAAGGAAGAGCACTAATTAGAATGTTGTTTTAGAATTAGATTTTTTAATTAATTTATTGTAACTATCTGCCATTGCTTTTCCCTCTCCCTGGGGTTTGCCTGATCATCTCTTTCTTTTTTCCTTTTAGGTCCAGCTGGTTCTGCTTCAATGGGTGGCCTGGTTTTTGCGCATGAAGCGCCCAGGTGAGTGTGTAGATCCTGAGCGTCCTCCGTGTGCTCCCAACCTACGCCGTTGCTCTTCTGGTTCCCATACCGGCAGCCTTCCTAACACGGTTGACCACCACCAACACCTTCATGTACCTACCACACTCCATCCACTCCACCCCCAGAGCCTCTTGCAAGCAGCAGGCCATGTCAACCACCTGACCTCACAGGTTAACAGTGCTAACAACAATGGCAACCTTCTCTACACTGGTTTCCCAAGTTTGGATGAGGCCTCACCACCTCCACTGTTGAACGACTCGGTTCCGAGGAACAGCATATCAGGTGGTATCATTCGACCGGGGTCTTCCAGCCCACCACCCCACTTGCCCCCACATTTCAGCAGCCCGCCTCCTCCACCAACGCCAAACCTGGATGCCCCTGGATGCCCCAGTACGGTCTCTGGTGGTGCTGGAGGTTGTTCATGCTCTGGGGCCAGTGGCAGTGGAGGAGACCCACAGCTGCAGGCTATCCTGGAGGAAGTGCGTTACATTACTGAACATTTCAGATCCCAGGATGAACGCGACAGTGTAACAGAGCAGTGGAAGTTTGCAGGGGCTGTCATTGACCGCCTGTGCCTTGTGGCCTTCAGTGTCTTTAACATTATCTGCACCATCTCCATCCTCATGTCAGCGCCCAATTTTGTCGAAGCTGTTTCCAAGGATTTCATTTGATGAGATTCAAATAGATGCACAATGTTTAGAGCAGGAAAGTCTGTCTGTAACCAGGAAATATCTCAGAGTGTTCTTTAAAGACTTTTAAGTTGTGGAAAAGATGAAATGTATTAAACAATGGCAATTTATAACTTTAAATACTAGACAGACATATGGACAGAAATTGACCTCTTTGTGCCATTAGTATCCAGCCAAACATAAACCTCAAAGAGAGGGGGATACAATGGGAGCTAATATATCATTCAAAATGGATGTAACATGGTCTTGTCATCATAGGACAGGTCATTGTGAAGTGTCTAAATATATTTTGAGAACGTGCATGTCTGGGTGTTGTGCACTGAATGAAAAAATAGAGCTGGTAAGACTGAGCAGATTGGAGGATCAGGATGTTTATGGGATGATAGTAAATCATCATGCAGATGGGAGGACAAAGGCAACAAAAGACAGCAAGAGATAAAGAAGAATGAGCTGAGAGAAGAAGCCTGATAGATTGGAGATTGATTGGTATTGTATATTGGCACTGAGAAAGATGTGAGGTGAAAAAGAGTGTAGGAAAAATAAAACAAACCATGTTGGTGATATGAGAGGGGGGTGGTGGGAGTAAGACGAAGAGAGAGAAGAAGTAGAAGTAGAAAGAAAACAGATTCCCGGCAAAGCTGGAGTCCCTTTGTGGGAGAGATGTAAAATAGAGCATCTCACATCTTGATACGCAGCACACAGACACAACTTCATTCAAAGGAAACAAAATAACAGACAAGACTTACATAACGCAAAGACGAGAGAATGATGGCCCTGAGACAAAGAGATAGAGCACTGGAATGATTCCCTCGAGACCCCCTGAGAAATGGCACACAGGCACTAACGACACTTTTACAAGCTTCTAGACATTTTATTTCCCATATTCACAGATGACAGACAGTGGTCAAAAGAAAGAAAGAAACACCTGCAGAATACTGAAGTCCACGCCCTACCATTAACAGGAATTGTAACAAGCAGAACTACTATAATTTAGCTGAATTTACGAATACGAATGAAATGTAAGACAAGCTACAACCACTAATCCTTGCCCTTATGCTATTTCGCTTTCCATGTCGTCAGGTCTGTAACTGTAGAAGGACAATGGCCCTAATGCTGGACCACATGTAATATCCAGCATACACATTAGCTGTTTTATGGCTAAAAGCAGTGTGTTTTTAGAGCAGCAGAGATTTTCTTGAATGCAGAGACCTTGAGCAGGAATCAAAGTTTCCTAGCACCAAGCTGAACACAAAATATAAAATATAAAAAACATATAAATTATTTTAGGCTTTTCCCTATTATTTCCTTTTTTCTTTTTCATTCTTCTTGTTTCCTTAAAGTTTCCATGCATGCGCTAGATTTACTACTTGCTATATTTAAACATTTTTTTCAAACATTCAGTGGCACTTGTTCATCAATGTTATTATGACAAATTGACCATGCAACCATTGTTAGATTTTTTTAAACAATGTGATTTTAACCTTTTATGGTTCTGCTCGACTTTTTGGTAGAGCACATTTTGAGTCACTACATCACATTAAAACCGGCTTGAACTTAACCTGATTGAGCCATCTCTACCATTTGGTTGATGTACAGTATGCTACGTTAAAAAGAAAAAAAAAAAGGCTCTAATGACAGGCATAAATGACACTTTTACAAGCTTATATTTTATTTAAAAGAAAGAAACAAACACTTTCAGGATATTGTCCACGCCCTCCAATTAAGAGGAATTGTAACATCAAAAATTATTTAGCTGTATTTAATAAAATAAAGTGTAAGACAAGCTACAACCACTAACCCTACCCATAACATTCATGCTATTTTGCTTTCCATGTTGTCTGGTCTATATAACTGTAGACGGATAGTGGTCCTAATAATGAACCACATGGAATATCCAACATGCCCTGTAGCTGTTATATATATATAATATATATAGGCTTTTCCCTATTATTATTTTTCTTTCTTTCTTTTTGTTTTTCTTTCTTGTTTCCTTGAAATTTCCATGCACTTTTTAAACCTTCTACTACATTTACAACTTGTTATATTTTGCACAGTTTTTTTTTTTTCAAACATTCAGTGGCACTTGTTCATCAAAGTTATTGCAACAAATTGAGAGTGCAACAACTTGAGATTTTTTTTTTAACAATGTGATTTTAACCTTTTAATGTTCTGCTCAACTTTTTGGTAGAGTTCATTTAGAGTCTGATCGGACCATCTCTACCATTTGGTTGATTATTCTATGCGAAAAAAGAAAAGATGGCAATGTGTATGCCTTTTTATTTGTTTCATAGTATACAACAAGTGCCCTAAAACAACATCGGCCCAAAAACGTTCGTGTTTGCCTACCAAGAAATAAAAATCACTCTAATATTGCATTAGAGTATGTATGAAGTATGTAGCGTTGATTACAGCACAAAATGTAGTGTCCAGTTCATGTGTGAAAATGATTCCTCATGCTCCCAGAACCACACTTTCACAAATCTGAGGTCTGGAGTATGTCCGTGCCATCAGGGAAAAAAAACTCCATAAATGTGACAATCTGGTCATTCAGTGCATTCAGGTCATCAGCTGACTTCATTTTCATGCTGAGTCTAGACCTGAGCAACTCCCTTCTGACCCATTGCACCCATTGCTCTGGAATAGGGTCAATCTGGACTCATCAGCACAATAGTGACATTTTTTCCATTGTCCTAAAGTCCAATTATTAGGTTCTTGTCACATTGTGTGCATATTTTCCATATTCCATGCTTTTACTTTCACTACTGTCCTTTATTTATGATGCAACTTCACTAAGAGTTTAAGTAATCTCCATTCATGTTTTTTTTCTTTTTTCCCGACCACATGAAGTTGATGGATCAGCACTGTCCTTCCAGGTTTAATATTAATCTGGACATTTCTTAACCTGGCAGGTATGGATGGATGGATGGTTGGTGCAGATATAAGCAGGAAACATAAAACACAAATAAGAACAAAGATGAAACCCGAACTGACTGCAGCAGAAACAACGACAACAGATGCGAGACAAAGAACTGACCCGAGGACATGTCTATTTATAAACAGACTAATCAAAAGAAATGAGATACAGTTAACGGGAGACTACGGTGTGGTGTATTCTGGGAAGTGCAGTCCGGAAACACATCAACATATGAAACAAGTC
Organism: Leiocassis micropogon; assembly: GCA_028565275.1. Classification (NCBI taxonomy): domain Eukaryota; kingdom Metazoa; phylum Chordata; class Actinopteri; order Siluriformes; family Bagridae; genus Leiocassis; species Leiocassis micropogon. Next base: position 9,523,814 of record JAOVVA010000012.1, read on the forward strand.
CAACAATGACCATGAAACAAACAGACTTCTCCCTCCTAACGTAACCAAAATACAGTATGAATATATCCTCGACATAATTTTTTTTAACCATACAGTGCAGAATGCCATAGTAGTAGGAGGATATGAGTGTAATGATCTGATTGTGATAGAGTAGATCATTTAAAAGATCTCCATTTCCCATACACAGCACTGAGTTTCCTTTCATTTCCTTTGGTGAAACAACACTAAACTGATCTGTATTCTTGTCTTCCTTTTGTCTTTCTTGACACTTTTAAGATTACATTCACAGGATCCCAAAGCTTTTATTTATGAGCAGTTGATTGGCATTCATTTCAAAGCATTTCATAAATAAGACATTGAGCAGTTTTGTACAACGTTCTCTAATCTGATCCCGTTTCTACACAAATCTGATGAATAAAGGTCACTGAGAGTCATTCAACCACCTTGAATCACTGAAGCTTCTGGTGTTAAACACTTGTTTTTTGAACTGTTTCTGTTTAACCAAAATCCAACAGGACGTCTAAAAAGCCTAAACATTTATGAGGATGCTAGAAAAAGCTAGATTAAGAGCTAGGAAAGCAGTGCAAGTGCAAGTTTCCATACTAGTGAGCACAAACTGACGCTGTCATGCTGTCTAAAGCCATCTGATCAGGTGAAGATGGTCTGTAAGGGAAAAAGGCAAGTTGGTGGACTCAGTATTTACATCCTGTAGTAGGAAGGGCTGGGTGCAGTGTGTGTGTGTGTGTGTGTGTGTGTGTGTGTTTATTTGTGTGTGTGTACTGATTTAGAGTGCAGAATGTATATACAGTATCTCACAACTTATATTGGAAGACCTACAGGAAAAGACATATAGGGTGGAGCTAAGGGGTGGGGGGTGGAGGCAATCAAGATGGAGTCTGTGACATCACAAAACATTAATGATAACATGGTCAAAACGTCATACAGTATGTAATATTAGCTGGATCGTCCATTCACTTTGCGATCACTAAGAATACAGTGATCACAGCTGGACGGCACTGAAACACACAGCCAGACAGCAGCAGCTGCTGCAGAATGACATTTATTAGTAGCTAAATGAGCCAAATGGTTTGGCATGGAAAAGATGTAGAACACTAGATCTACATCACGGATAGCAGCGCAACCGAAACCCGGACAGTTGGGAGTATTGACATGAGCAAAACAAAAATATTTATGATACCAAGAAGACCAAGAAGTCATCTGTATTAAGTGCTTAGCCGTGCAGATTAATGAAACGACTGATTCAGCAGAAGTGCAGGAGGAGGAAGCGTTTGAAGGAGAGTATATTTTTTTTCCAACAGCACAGACTGTGACGGTGTCCAGGATCATGTCTGTGCTCTTTCTGAACATACTCTTTAGTATTATGGAGTGTGTGAATGTGAATGTGTGTTTATGTGTGCATGGTGCCTTGTGAAGGACTGACATCTCATGTGGAGTAAATTCTCCTGCCTTGGTTACTGAATGAATGAATTGAGTGTTTTCATGCTGTCTTATGTGATAAGTACAAAAAAAAAAAAATTCTTGGCAAAGTCATTCATCTCATCTCACTCACTCTGACGTACCTGTAATTCATTGCCTGTGCAGAGTTCAAATCTAAACATGGCCTTGCATTGGCAAAATCTGATTTTGTTAGATTTACCTGGCACAGGCATTGCTTCTCTGCCACTTCTACACCCCATTGCTAGTATCGATTCAACATCACTCTGGTTTTGTTCTCCTCTGCCTCATGTGAGCCAGAAGTCATAATCAGCTGCAGCATTCTCCAGGTTCTCAGGCTTAATCTAGTACAGCTAAGCTTTATCCTTAAAGGCATTACCCAGCTCTACAGGTCAGAGAGTGTTAGGGCATGGTAATAACACACCCCAGCCAGCTGGACGATTACGATTTCAATACTTTGCAAGTATCTCGGTACATGATTATACCATACGATACTCAAAATTGATATCTGGTGCTTCTCAGAGCCAGTGTTTGATTTCAAGGTCAGTGCTGCAGTTCTTACTTAGGATCCTGGAATGATGGAACAACCTTGAGTATGTCATGATTGATGGTTGGTTTCTTAGTAAGTTTTTTTTTCTTTTTACTGTAACTTCTTCTGACTTGAGACGCACATTCCATAGGAGTTCTCTTCCGAAAGCGGCGAAGGCCTTGGAGAGACTCGACGGAGGCTATGAATGTATTTTAACATTCTCAGCACTTTTTTTGTCACATGCACACACGCACGCACACACACACACACACATGCACTCCATTTCCTGACTATTAAATAAAGTATTCTTTTCTAATACACCACGCTTTGCAATCTATCATTTCCTGACTGGCTTGGCATTATTAGATGGGAAAACAAGGGACAGAATGAACGAGAGTAAGATGGAGTAGAGCGTGAGGCAGAGAGGAAGGACGAGATGGGAAATGCTGATGTGTGGTCTAAGCTGGATGAGGTTTTAATTGATGGCTCATTCAGGAAAGAGAGAGAGAGAGACAGAGAGAGAGAGAGAGAGAAGGAAGGGGGAGGATAAAAATGAAGAGGGGAATGAGGGGGGAGTTAATGGAGGAAAGCGGGAGCAATTGCTTGGCCTTGGAGTGGATTTATGGGGAAAAGGACAGGACTGATAAAAAAAAAAAAAAGAAAGATTGAGCCAAAGATACTGCAGACGTCGACTGATTATGAAATATACCCAGATTACAGTGAGACAGACATGTACAGTTTAGCCGTACAGATTGTTGCTGTATACACAGGATATAAACGTCTCTTTAAATTTATATTCATACGAGCGCTGTGAGTCGTGCTGGCTCGGAGCCCTGTGTGTGCATGTAGACAAGGCTTTCCTACATGTAGACAAGGCTTTTCTGTCAAGCGTGTGTGTAGGTGTGTGTGCGCGTGCTCAGCAGAAAGAGAGATAGAGAGAGAGAGAGATCTTACAGCATCTTTAGTCTTGAATCAGATACCCCTCTTTATTCTCTTTATTACTTTACCATCACCAGTGTTGCCCTTGTTAAACTACCTCTATGTACGTTCCATATCCATAATCCATAAACCGGCTCTCGTCGGTCGTAAAGAGCAAAGTGAACGCAGCGTTGCCAACTCCTCAGTAAGGAAAGTAGCCATTGGCTGTCCTAAAAGTCACTATATA
>JAOVVA010000012.1:9532870-9563363 GCA_028565275.1 Leiocassis micropogon
CCCTGCCTCGTGCCCTAAGCCTCCTGGGATAGGCTCCAGGCCCCCGCGACCCTGAATACAGGATAAAGCGGTATAGATGAGTGAGTGAGTGAGTGATTTTAATACATGCTTACATTAAAAAGTAACATCTTTGCTAATATTTTCTTTGACCCACAAAGGTGTTAAAAAGCACGAATTCCAAAATTTCACATCAATGTTTTTGGTTATATCAGTATGAACACTGATGATTTTTCAAAACGCTATAATTCCATCTCCCACAGTTTTGTCCTAATTGATAAATCACAGTTGTGCGTTTGTGACAACGTAAACAGGCAATTTAGTATCAGTAACAGTGTTAGTTGAGTTTTAGTATAAAATAAAGCAAACTCATGCTTTCTGTGTTTTGCTTTCGTTGTGTCTTGACAAGTGTATGTAAATACGTGAACTCAAATGACAATGTTTGACCCAACCAGTCAGCATGCATCTCGGGTAAATACACTCAACGCTTGCTGTTAAAGGATGTGTTGGACACCTCAGACAGGGACAGGGGGAGGGGGAGGGGGTAAAATCATTGTGTGCTTGCCAATTACATTGAATCGAGAAAGCCAACCACTTTATCATGTTTTATAACAGTCACAAATTTTGATTAAGCATTATGAGATTATATTTGGTGGGGATTATACTGCCTGGTTTTGATTATCCCCCAACCTGGTGGGTTTCCCCCGGGTACTCCGGTTTCCTCACACAGTTCAAAGACATGCAGATTAGGCTAATTGGCATTCCCAAATTAGCTTGTAGCGTGTGTGCGTGTACTATTTCCATATTTAATTTTATTTAATTTTATTAATTTTTTATTCTGTGAGGCTAAAGCGAGTGATTGTTAGGAACAGTATATATTCAAATCTCTATTATGAACAGTTGATACAAGAAACATAAAATGTTTAAACCCTCAATTATTCTCACAGTCAAGTTCCTTTTAACACCCTTAACACTGCTTGACTTTACGGTATATAGTTATAGAAGTGGATTAATTTATAATCATATCAAGCTTTCCTTCTCAGAGAGTTTATGATTGCCTTTGGCTTGATCACGAAGGATAAACTTAAATAAAAATGTTATATACAGATTCCTGTAAAGCTGCTTTGCGACAATGTGCGCTATATAAATAAATTTTTTATTGGATTTGCTTTTACATGAGCAAAATTTTTGGCTCGACACTTCCGCTTTTAATTGAACAAGATTTTTGGCACATCATTTATACTTTCACTTACTGTAGTTACGATTTCTCAGTACCCCTGCCTATATGTTAGAGGAACGAAATGTGTGAATTATAATTTATGAAATATTGCATTTGTAATTTAACAATAAACAAAATGAATCCCTTGATTACATTACATCATAAAAGCCAAACCCAGTTTTATCCTTAAAATACATCACACATACTGTACCATTCCGGGTTTTTCACTCGTGATCTACAGTTTCTTTATAGCATTCATATGACTTTGCAGGTATTAAATCTTCATGCACCTCTCCTGACGGGACAACTATATAGTGTAGTATACTGAGGTACGGTATCATAAATGCTGCTCTTCATCAACAACAAGCAATCCAACAAAGTGAGAGCGATGAATTTAATCAGCAAGGCTGCTAGATAAGTGACTAGACAATTTCACAGCTGATCTGAAATAAATGGAGGTCACACAGACTTTCTTCACATACATCTAATTTCATCCTGTTACCCAGACACCCACTGGTGCTTGTAAACTCCTTGACTGCATCCAGAGCTCTGCATGCATATTGTATTCTAGTCTGTTGTAAGGCACCTATTCAACATCGCTCGGTTGGCAGGATTAATATACAGCCACAATGGAACTATTAATTAAATTTGCCTTTGAAACACTCATGCATGTGTTGACGGTGCAGTGGTAGGTCACGGTAGGACTCGTCTGTCTTTCCTTTTGCTCTCATAATCAGTCCTGCCGGAGTCCCTGTTTGCCTTCTGCACTAAACATACATCGACCTGATCCAGCACATGATTGTAAGCATGAACTCATTATGTGTTTACACACGAAACTCCTGACTTACTGGTCATCCTGACTCCATCCTGATGCCCTTTTACTGGTTGGAGTTTTTTTTTATCACATGGAGACCACTCACTGCTGCTGCGGATCGCCCCATATGGTGCATTAATAATGTATGTGACTGCTGAGGACAGTGCTACTTAGAAACCATGGATATGGCTTTGGACTGCATTTAATAAACAGTTTCACAGTAATGGCTTTAGGATTGCAGTCACTTTGATAGTTTTGGGGGTTGAAACGGCCACAATGAGTCTCAATCAGTGAACACTCTCATCACACACTCACTCATGGTTTATACCACTTTATTCTGTATTCAGGGTCGCAGGGGGTCTGGAGCCCATCACAGGAGACTTAGGGCATGAGGTGGGGTACACCCAATCCATCGCAGGGCACACACATACACACTCTCACACACTCATTGACACACTATGGGCAATTTGGGAACGCCAATTAGCCAAATGTGCAAGTCTTTGGACCTAGAGGAAACCCACCAATCAGGGGGAGAACATGAAAACTCCATGCATACCGAACTGGACTGGAACAACTGCACCTCTGACTGCATAACACACACAGTTATAGAAAAGATTTATGTATGGTCGTAGTGTCTGGTATGATAAAGTTCCCTTTTGCATCTAGTTCCTCTTAAGGTTCCTTCCTCATGTTGTCTCAGGGAGTAAGGTCCAGCTTGCTCATTAGGGATGAACTATAAAAAAAAACAACATATATATATATATATATAATTAATAAAAAAATTTAAAAAACAGGAACAAATGTTTTACTTTTAAAACTGGTTATTTAACAACCTTAGCAGCGACCTCATTTCCCCTCTCATCTGTTCCAAGCACTCAGCATTATTCAGCATCACCAGTGTACGAATCACACAACAATGATCACATCTGTCCTCATCTGCACCTGTTTCTCACTAGTTCATGACTTAAGTTAGATAGTTTTTGTGCTTGAATGGTTCATAGGTCACTGTGTGGCATAACAAACATCAAAATACATTCCTTTGAAACTGCTCAGGCACAGGGAGTGGACTGGGGAATGAGAGACAGATACTTGCCAAAAATGAGAGCCAAAAAAAAATAACAACGTTCTTCCGGGAGCCTTGAGAAATATTCAAGAATTGATTTAAAAAACAAAAACGCTTTGGAAGCAAAATATGAAGAAAGGACGCGGGTTGGGGGGGTTAAAATGGTTTAAATTATGTTTTAACACAAAGACCCACAGACTTAAAAGAGAGGACTGTACAGGTGTGATGGTCAAGGGAGCAGACTTTTGTTAAAGTACCCAGAAGTGAGTGGGCAAAATAAATCCCTGCTGCTCCGCTCCGCTCTAAACTACATGCCTGCTCAAAAGTTTTGGAAATAAAAGTGATCTATTCAGGTCAAACCTAAATGTACTCCATGCAAAACAAAAGAATTGTGTTTTGGAGGTGAGCATGTACATACTGTAAGAAGCTTTAAAATGTTCTCTTATAAAATTTGTGTGTGTGTGTGTGTGGGGTGTTTCTTCCATTATGTATCCCTCCTATATACGGAGCCAAAAACTTTCAAAACAGGTCAGATCTTGAATGCATAATCAGCAGCTGCATCCGCTTACAGAATAAATAAATAAATAAAAAAAGGCAGGAAAGACTCGCATCTCTCTGAAAGAACGTTTGGGAATATGGAAATGCTCAGACGGGGATCTGAGAGCGCTGGAGATGAACAGAATCTTACCTCGCTCCGGAAAATAAATAAATAAATAAACGACATCAGACACCCAGGGTTTCTTTAAAATCATGTTTTTGTTTATTGTACATGACATTATTATTATTTTTTTTCTTTTCAAATCAAGCTTTAATAATGTTTTATTTATCGGTTAGTAAAATCATACACTTTAGATATAAAACTAATCATTTACCAATGGGTGATTGTTAATTATTATTATCATCATTACTATTTTTTTTTAAAGAAGCTGTATGAAATGAAGCGTCACTGTTTCACCATTTCCACTTAGAAATTCCCACTCGAGCTCTAATTACTGTAACGTCTATCACAAATGAGGCTTAATTAACATCACGATTGGACAGGAAATAATAAATTAATCACATTTCAGACAGAGGTGACACAGTGAATGCTTTTGTCAAAAGGTATACATGAACATATGTATATATACTGTACTTATATTATTATAGTAATCATAAAAATAAAACAAACAAACAAAAAAAAAAACACAGACGAAAGACGGATGCGTGTTCAGACCGGCTCATCACTCTGACAAAATGTCATGCAACTGAGAGAGAGAGAGAGAATAAAAACACAGAAAAACTAAAGACCTAAAAATTATAACTATATTTTTTTTTATAAGTGGACGAGCTTCATCTCGTCATCACTTCGCTGCGGTTCTGGTGTACGTCACATTTCAGATGCAAAACTGAGAAAGGAAACCACACGCAAATACATTCTCGTTCTCATACGTTCGGATTATTTTTGGATGGAAACACACAAGACGTGAAGCGCTGGTTAATAACAACAACGAATGCACGAGACACACCAGGAAATAACCAGCTACACGCGTGACTGTGAAATACAAGAATATGCCTGTTATTTCCGTTACGCTGCCAAAGAAGTGAAGGTACAGCAGGTGTTATGGCATTAGCATCGGCATTTCGGACTTGGTGATAGAAGGTTCGTTCCTGTTTTGTCGCTGCGGAGCAGACGCACACAGTACACTCTGACCCACTTATACGCATCTCCCATCCTCGCACATCCACAGACCCCCAGCGGGAAGGAGAGAAATATTCATCAATAAAAAAGCACTTTTAATCTAAATACTGAATTAACCTGAGATAAAGTACGTGGCATTTCCAACAGATTCCAGATTGCCTTTAGTTTTCTGTGCACTTGTATGTGTACAGCATGTATCTATAATAATAATTGTAATTATAATAATAATAATAATAATCTGCCCCTCCATTTCGCTCGGTTAATTGACTGCTTGCGTTTCTCTCCTCATAGTGAATTACTGAACCTCCAGGGAGCCATTACTCTGAAGACCCTGGAAGATCCCTCTTAAACCAGTCAATACGTATAAAACCCAGACTCTCGCTCGTCTGCTCCTGACACACACACACACACACACACACACAATATACAGTATATCTCTTTGAGCAATAAAAATCTGTTAAATACGAATTCAAATTGTTCATTCTTACACAACTCACCTGAGACAGGACTTTCATTTGTGTACTACTGCTGCCCCCTACAGGACGCTGAGAGAGCTGCACCTCGATCAAAATGCCTCTGCTTTCACCACACCTACAGCACACAACCTGGACAAGCTTTCATCGCCACCTCGACACGTGCACCGAATATGCGTTCTGTTTATCAGACATCTGACGGGATTTGTAGCTCTGCGTAACTTCATGAGGAGAAGCGTACATCGTCCGACAAGCGACGCGCCAAGCGTTAAGCTTTTGTGGTTAGTGCAATTTAGTGATATAATGCATTAACGCCTTATAATCTACACAAGTTCCATATTAGAAGAAGCTCACAGATTTTTTTTTTTTTTTTTTTGTTAAAACTGCTTTCAATCGATCAAAGTTCGAACCACAAATCCGAATCCAGTGGCCTTGGGACAACTATTCTGCAAAGATGTAAAGATGGTGTCCTAAATCTATAAGGAGATGTGAGCTACTGATGTCATGAGCAACAATGCATTTGTGGCAAAACAACCCTTATTTAGCTATAAATATGTTACCCTGGAAATAATTCTCAGTTGCCAAGGAGATGGAGGCAGGACTACAGAGCCCTCTGCAGCTCAGAAGAGCGCGGGCTGTTGCCCTGGTAACGTGGTTGTTGTATTGTTTTTCTTCTAGGATGGTGGTCCGGGTCAGTTTAGGCGGTTGATGTTTTTCCTAAGAGGTGACGATTTCTTTCCCTAGGTGGTGCCATGCATTCTGCTGTTCCATGGGAGCGAGGTACTCTAAAAAAGCGGAGAAAATGAGAAATCATGTGCAGATGTAACGAACATGTCTAGCAGATTTGTAGGCACTGTATCATTTCATTCTTTCTATAAGACTGTTATAAGAGCGGTACCATTGCAGTTCTTGTTGTCTTTGTCCGACGCATCCACTTCCACCTTGACCATCTTAAAGGAAGAAAGAAAAGAAAAAAAAAAGGCTTAAAATTGTCCAGCGTTGTGAAAACTAAATGCAAATGTCTGGTCCATGCAGACTTACTGTACCTCTTTCCTCCAGTTGAGCTCGTAGAAAATCCTCTCAAAGCTCTCATGCATGTAGGTAAACTAAAGGTACAAAGTCACGATCATTATCTGTGTATTAATAAACGATCTTAAACATTGCAGTCAGTCATTTGATTAACAAATCATTAAACCATTTCACGTAATAACATTTATCACCAAGATACGGCTGCAGGCTTTAAACCATAGTGTATCCTGTTTTAAAGATTTTTAGTTTTTTTTTAAATTTATTTTATTATTATTCCTCCGTAGCATTCATTCAAAACACACCGCCTGAAAAAACTCATTAGTAAACCCTGAAGGGATAGTGCTGAACTCTCAACTTCATGGAAGAAACGTGGTCGGAAAAAGTGGGAGATTGTGAGAAAAAAAAAGGCAGTAAAAATAGGAGGAAAAATTATTATTTGACTCTTTCTGATTTTTTTTTTTCTTCACATTTGTGTCACACTTAAATGATTCAGATCATCAAACAAATTTTAATATTACGCAAAGGTAACCCAAGTACAGTATTTACAAAATGCAGTTTTTAAATGATGTTTTTCTTTATTATGGGAAAAACTGACAAAACCTATTTTTGGAAAGCTGAGTTAAGCTTCACTTGCCAGACCTGTTGAATCAAAAAATCAGGCCTGGATGTGGCAAGGCCGGGGAACTTAACTCAGCTTTCCAAAACAATAAATAAATCATCATAAAAGATCTAAAAAAAAAAAAAAAAAGCAACATGATCTAAAGAAAGTCAAGAACAGATGAGAAACAAAGTAATGACATGTTTCAGTCTGGAAAGGGATACGAAGCCATTTCTAAAGCTCTGAGACTCCAGCGAACCACGGTGAGAGACATTATCCATAAACGACTCATCCAGGAGCTCATAAAAGGACCCAGAACAACATGGAAAGAACTGCACGCCTCACCTGCCTCAGTTAAGGTCAATGTTCATGATTCAACAATAAGAAAAAGTCTGGCAGCAAAAAAATGGCATCTGTGGAAGATTTCCAAGGCGAAAGCCACTGCTGACCAAAAAGAACACAAAGGACTTTCACGAAGGATTATCCCCAAGACTTAGGCAAATATTCTGTTGACGGATGAGACATAAGTTATAAATATAAAGAATTATTTGGAAGGTCTGCGTCCTGTTGACATAAAACATCCGACATGAAACTAACGAGGCATACCATGACTAGAACATCAAACATGGTGGTGGTAGTGTGATGGTCCAGGGCTGTTTTGCATCTTCAGGACCTGGACGACTTGCCATAATTAATGGAACCATGAATTCTGCACTCTAGAAAATCCTGAAGGAAAACGTCTGGCCTTCAGTTCATGACCTCAAGCGCAATTTGGTTAAACAGCAGGACAATCACACAGGAAGAGCAAAGTGACTCAAAAAAATGGAGTCAAAGTCTGGACTTAAATCTGATTGAGATCCTTAAACAGGCCGTTCATGCTCGAAAGCCCTGCGATGTAGATGAATTAAACCAATTCGGTAAAGAAGAGCGGGCCGAAGTTCCTCCACAGCGATGTCAAAGACTTAACCAGTTATCACAAACGCTTGATTGCAGTTGTTGCTGCCAAGGGTGTCGCAATCAGTCATTAGGTTTGGGGGCAATTACTTTTTCACATGGGGCCATAATTTAAAAATGCTATTTGTATTTTGTGTAAGATTAAAATTTGTAGATATGCCAAAAAGCAATATAGTTTGTATATAAATAAAAATAATTCAGAAAGGGAGCAATTGAGATTTAGAAAAATTAAATCACTGAAATTGATGAATTCCCTAAAAACTATTATAAGTGTATGGCGGCTGCTGCTTCTTCTACTATTGAACTTAGAGGCAGATGGTGCGATACCGCCACCTACTGGGCTGGTGTGGTGCGGAAGGAAAAGAAAATCACTTGATATTTAACAAAAAAATAATAAATCAATCAACAAAAGTCGATGCCTTAAGTAATTTTTAGTACTTTAAATCATGTAAAGCATATAACTGCCTGAGGCAAATGAGACAAACATTTGTGTGGCTGAATAGATTTGAATCGAAATGATTCACAGCTTAAGTGTGTGTGCGCGTGTATCTATGAGACACTTACATAAGGAGTGAAGATTTTGACCCAGCGAGGCTTTTTCTCTCCTCGGACATATTCAAAGCAGAAAGCCATTCCCTCCTCGTCCGTGTCCCACCGCTGCATCTCGGACCATTCGAAAGCTATAACCTGGTTCTGGGAAATTGAAAAAACATCCACACACACACACACACACACACACACACACACACACACACACACACACACACACACACACACACACACACACACTTAGACAACTCTGAAGGCTTAAACAAATCTTATCGATATCATCACAAGTGCAGTTGTGGAGTGTATGCAGTGCACACACACACACACACACACACACCTCTAACGTTCCATCCTCAGTGCAAGCGTGAAGTTTGAAGCTGTGAATGCTGACAGCGGCGATCACATGACCTCTCCTCCGTGAATCACATGAGCAGTGGGGGAACGCTACTTCGTTATAGCCCTCACATGTGCGAAGCAGGTTCAGATACTAAGCGAGAGAAGAATAAAAGAATAACACTGTATTTCTGACATTGCTGGACAGAAGAACATTTAATACAGTACAGTACGAGTACTTTGCTGTACAGCCGAATAATCAAGATTCACAGCATGAGTTCAGTAAAGCTGAAGTGGAGTATGTGATTTGAAAGTTTGTTAGATTCACTTGAGTCACTTGTTAAATAAATGCTCTTGGATAGAGCTGGTAAGAATCAAATGCTGATAAAGACATTTTTAAGACAGTGATGATAAGTGTGTCAGCAAAGGTGAAGGAAAAATCATGTTACCGCGGCCATCTTTCTCTGTTCCGCTAGCTTCTGAAGCTGGTAGGACTTATCCTCTGCTTTGATGAATCCCTTCTTCACGTCATCCTGAGCCTGAGAGGATGAGAAGTGAATGCAAAAAGAAAAAGGGAGGGGAAACATGAAAGAAATGAACTGTATCCACAGCTACTGGACTGTTCATTTATTTTAGAAATTCCTTTCTAATAACAAACAACAACAAATCACATTATAAAGGTAATAATAAAACTAGAGACTATTCAGTTTTTTTCAATAAAAAAAGTGATTTTTCAAAATAAAATTTTAATTTCCATGTTTGCATTAGAGGTAGCAAAACGTCGCAGGTCCTTTATGATCCTACAGGTGGCATGTTCTAAACTATTTGGAAAGTTTGCTTAGATTTGTTTGAAAACCAGAAAAAAAATTATAAAATAGCGAATGGAGATTAAATGGTGGTGCAGGTAGTCCCCGACTTAAAAACAAATCGGACTTACGAACATGCTCCTGAAATGGAACTCGTTTGTAAGTCCAAGAAAGGGAGACAATGTAGAGCATACCAATCCACTTGACTCTGTCCCCTTTCCCTACACTGCCATCAGGTGACCATAAATCATACCCGTGCCTAAGGAAATGAATCTCACGTCAAATGTAACAGTATTGTCTTAATCGCAGATTGCCATTTTGTCTAAGTTGTTTTCCACTGTATTGGACTGTGAACACTGTCTTCTTGAGGATTTTCCGAAATTAGTATTATTTACCATCAGGACAGTTTACATTTTCTATCATCGAGTTCCTGGACTGGTTCATTAAAACCGGTTAGGCCGACTCATTTCTTCCACAGGCCCATTGCGGCCCATTTGTATCTGCGGAAATTTCGTAACTCAAATGTTTGTAAGTCGGGGACTTGCAAAATTGGCACCTTGGTACCATGATAACGTATTGGCTGGTCCCTAGTGATTCCAATCCTATATTAAAACATGAAACAATAATATTTTTCAAGATTTGCTAATCTGACTTGCTAGAGACTAATTAATGCCTAATTAACACCACCAATTGGTTTTCTAAAAACTAAAATTTGAAATTTCCTTCAGAATCTATATGAGCTATCTGATACACTAAAATACACCAGTATTTTCCAATAATTAGTTTTTTTTTTTTTTTTGGTGCACAAGAATAACGAAATAGGATGAAGGGGACTTAGTAGGAAAACGTCATTTTCAGACATTTAGAAGAAGTTCATAAGCTCAGAAGCTCCCACACACACTCTGGGGGGAAGCTCTGAGACCTCTGTTAGTCTGTTAAAAAGAATAGTAAAATACGGGACCTTTAAAGCTGCTAGATGTAGGAGAAATGCTATTGTAAGCCACTCATGAATAAAGATTTTGCAACACATGCTGTGTATTAAGTATTACTGTTTACACTGACAAGTATTATCACTGACTCCATCAGCAACTCAACTGGATTGTGTTTTTGTCTCATGAGACGAAAGTAAAAACTTGACTAGTAGTAGAGTAGTAGTAGAAAAAGTAGTTCCTCGTGTTTAAAAAGAGCTTGTGTGTTAGTTATTATACTTCAGATTAGTAAGTAATGACTAGTAAGCATTACAATTAATAGAAATTCTCTAATGTCAGTGCAGTTTTGAAGCAGGAAATAGAAGAATGGGCCAAAAGATGAGTAATGTGGTACAAACGGAAAGCAGAAGGCAGCAGAACTTCCAGGGTGTGTCCGGTAAAGAACCAAGTGCTCAGAACACAGCACAGGATTATGACTGGAATTTTTTTGGTGAAGCAGGATGACATTAATCAATGAAACGCATTTAAAAGGCTAAAACACTTTTATAGACTCCTGCTGCATATTACTCACTGACCAGGACTGGAGTTTAATTCTGTTTATTTGATTTGACGCAACATTTAAACTAGCCCAGTCTCCCAACCCTGCCATTCACTGTCTGTCCCCTGCTACACCTAAACTGAGAAGCCAGAGAATTCCCCATCCCAAAAGACCTTGATTAGTTCTTGGTGCAGTCCTCATTTTTACCACTAGGTGCGCTAATAACTCTTCTGTAGGTTAGGGCTGTCCAGTGTGGCAGAAAATCAGCTTGTCTATCAACTATCAATATATTTTAAACAACCGGTAATTTTTTTATTTTTTTTTTTAGATATAATAAGTATTTAAATGGAATTTATAATTTGTAGAGTTTAGAATACTTTATAATGATCTATTCTTCTTTGTTTCCAGGTTCAAAATGACTTGCTTTTCTCCCTTAGACAGCTCTCTGCTCTTCATCCTTTTTAACAAAATGCAGGCAAAACCCAGAGCTAAGATCATGCTAGTAATTATTTGAATAATCAACTGGAAACATCTGGACAAGACACCGTGCTGTGGTTCACTTTGTCTGACAAGTTCTATGTAAGTGATTTCTTGATTCAACAGGTCTGACAGTAATCAGGTCTGGTTGTGGCAAGTGAAATTTAACTCAGCTTTTCAAAAATCACAGTTCATTTTCACATAGGGCATAGGTAGGTTTGGGAAGCTTTTTTACCTTAATAAATGAAATCATCATTTAAAAGCATTTATTTTTGTTTTGATGATCTTAATCATTTAAAGATTGATCCACACTACACAAGTACACAAGTACACAATAAATAAGAAGAAAATTCATACAAATTGACGAGTGACACTGTTACTGTCTTGGCCATCTATTTATAAAAAATGACTTTTGATAATTATTTTGTGCAGCTTGTACTTTTGATATGCTATTTAGGCCCAACCATGGCACAGAGATCATGTGACCCGAGACCTCATTATAATTTTCTTCAAAACACCCACAGAGCTCTGGACACAGAGCCAACTCGCAAAAAAAGATGCAAGTTTTTTACGGAATCTGCCCAGAAAAATCTCAGAAATTTTTATTTGATTTGACGCCGTCACGTGACTGTAGCATTTGCATACTCATTAATATTAATTAGTGTCTGTCAAAGATGGGCGTGTACACAGGATCAGCCTTGGCCGTGTTCAGTTATTTCAATGTTTATACAACACATTGTATTTGCTATAGTGACTTAATTTTATCTCTTTTTATACATGTAATATAAATTTTAAGAAACATGCATGTCAATTCTTAAATGTGACAAATATATATATATATATATATATAAATAAAAAAATAGGAAATGGCAAATACTTTTTCGCGGCACTAATGGCAGTGCTGTTCCATTACTTTTGATCAGGTGAAAACAAAAAGAAATGTGCCAGGTTTAATGTTGTTGAACACATTCTAAATGTAAATATCAGGAAATAAAGCTGATATTCTGATCTATTGTCTCAAATTCACCTCAGATCTCAAACCCAAACATCTTCAGTGTGTAACAAAAACAACATAACCAGCCTTGCTGTTCCAATACTTTTGGAGGGGACGCTATGGGAATCTGCCGTTTACTGAGGGGAGGAGCATATATCCTGTATGCCGAGTGATGATTCGTACCAACATACTGGCAGCTCTGCATTTACTGTATAACAACATGACGTCATCATATGACATTAGATTCGAGCATGATTATTATTAAGTTGTCGAATTATCAGAAGTGGCATGAGATTACACTGACCTGGTGGAAGCAGTAATGCAGAGCGAGAGGATTTTCACGGAGAAGCTCTTGCTCCTCTATGCTGAAGAGCCACTTGCGCAGGGCCAGACAGGTCCCTGGCACTGCCGAGGTGTAGTTCTGCACATACAGCTTGTGGGGGAACTCGTTAGGGGGCAACTTACGGACTGAAAGGCAATCAGAGACAGATAAGAGGATCTCATTAGTGTGACTGATCTACACGGAAACCTTAAACTAGGAAACTGAAAGCTTTACCAGGACCTAAAAACTCTCTAGCTTTGTGTTTTATATCAGTGTAAGAGCTCAAGGTAGATTACAGCACACTGACTCTCATCAAATGCGTTTACAGCGGAACATCGGCAAAGGAACGTTATCCGTTCTGGAGACGAGTTCTTAAGGCGAAAAATTTCATATTGTGAAACGCATTTTCCCATGAGAAATAATATAAACGCAGATAATCCGTTTCAGCCACACAAAAATAGGACCACTATTACCAATTTCCAACACTATAATGTGTCTCATATTTTGTGCATATAAAAACAATCAAAACATTTAGAAAAGACATGTAAGTGAAATAAAATATGAAATAAATAGACATTAAACCTCACTTAACCTTAATTTATGATTCCTCTTGGCACCGGCTGCAAAATGTAGGAATGAAAAAAAAGTCACTTCATTCTTTTCAAAAATGAAAAAAAATAAAATAAAAAATGTAAGCTCTCTTCGCCTTGACTCGCTTGTATGCCAAAAATGCTTCACTTGGTGCGTCAAGTTTTTCAAGTTTTAAAATTTCAGTTTTTAAGGAGGAAATGCTTAAGGCGCCAGATGTTCGTATGCCGTGGTACCACTGTACTGTATATACTGTAGAAGGTTCTCTCATGCTGCTTGTGAGGTTAACTGCATGTTCCTGAGTCTGATGTCTTAATGTGAGACAAAAACTGCCCACTAGGTGGCTGGAATAGGACCACATGATTCATCTGCCGGATGGAAACAGGGTGGAAAATGTTGTGTTTGACTGAGAGTCACATCTCAGTAATGCATAGAAGGAGAAACAGACGCATGTTCAACAGGCAGAATGATGGGTCATCATCATCATCATCATCATCATCTGAGGTGAACTGAATGTCACTCTGGGTCTAATCGGGAATGTTCTGTTTTCTGAACGTTTAGGAATTCTTGTAAGCCTTCAATTAAAAATAAGGGAGATGGACAAGAAAAAGTTCTGGCTGCTCACCAAATGTGTGGTTGATCACTTCAAAGAGGGCAAAGTAACTGGCTGTGATGTTGTCCATGCCAACCTTCATCACTAGGGCCTGAAAGAGAAAAGAATTAACAACCATCTGAGGTAATCAGATATTTTCAAACGAGACGTGCTTGAATCCCAGTGTGTGGAGACTTTCTGAGAACCAGACTAAAGTCTAGCCTAGAGCAAAAAACCGGGAGAATGTCGGAAATTAAAAGGACTAAAGTGCTAAAAATCAGACAGCGACTGCTACGCTCTTCACTCCAGATGTAGAAGTTGAGTAGTGATGCACCGATTTATCAGCCACACGTGTGGACCAGCCGATATTCGCCTTGTTGATTGGCATCAGTCTAGATGACGGTCCCTGATGCCAGTAGCCCATGTTTATCTGCTCTGTCTCATAGGTTTTTTGTTGTTGTTTGTTTGGGTTGGTTATTTGCGGACAACAGATCCGACAGCCAAGTAAAAAAAAAAATCCCACAGGTGGCGCTATAAATGTTACCATAACGGTGACGGCATGCCTGCACATCAACATGTCAGCTGTGCGGGAGAAGTTCACTGTATCGGGGAAATACAGTACTGTGCAAAAGTCAAAAGGCACGATATTATATGCTGTAAAATTGGTAACAAAATACCAATTTTGTTGTGTATGTTTATCATGTCTGCATAATTATGTACAAAATCATTCAGTATTTCCATATATAACTCCTGGGATTTGCATAAAAATAGAAAGGAGCGAGTGTTACAAAGTTACCAGAAGAACTCATATTCTCCAGCAAGCTCAGTAAAACCTAACAGCTGCTTTCTTATAAAACTGCACAAATCTGTGTCTAAAACTCCAAATATTGACTGTTTATTTTATTACTTTTTATTGCTCTTTATGGAAATTTCTTTTTTGCAGAAAAGCATCTTTTGCTTATGCCATATTTTTGTATGTGCCCAAGACTTTTGCACAGTACTGTAAGTAAAATACAGGGTCACAGGAGCTCTGCAGTCTATCCCAGGGACTCGGGGTATATCACAATCCATCACAGGACACAAGCACACACTCAGACACACACAAAATGGGCAATTTGGATACAAAAAGTTAATTAATCTGCATGTCTTTGGACTGAAAACGGAGGAACCCTGAGGAACCCCAAGCACGAGAACACACAAACTTCACAAACAGACCCGAAGGTGAGACTTGAACCCTCGGCTCCAAATCGACTCTGATCGAGGCCAAAGTGCTAACCACAACGCCTCTGTGCCTCCCTATTAACATTTAATTCTATTTAATTTATGTTTAAAAATTTTTTTATAGGGCTACGCAAGTACTGGAAAATTATTCTTAGGCCAGTAGGTAGAGGTTTTTGAAACAGTTATTTTTCTCAAAATGAAGTTTTTTTTAATATGTTGTTTCATAAATTTGCATAAATATAGTGGTGCTCATTCAAGGATAAAAAGCTTGAAGACTTTGAAGCGGCTTTAGTTATTTTTCATAATAACGATTTCAAAAACAAACAAACCAAAAAAAAAAAGGCGCTATCAGTAATTATCATTTTAAACATGGGTGTCGTCCCAGAATTTCACAATCGGTGCATCGCTAATCGAATTATTTACTTATAAAAGGCTGATTTTTGTCGAAACTGTAGCCTCACAGGAGAGCCGAGTTACCTGGTACACCTGCTCACTGGTGCTGTTTTTGCGCACTCGGACCGAAACGGTCGTCTTATCCGGCAGTGATATTCGCAACTCCACATCGGTTACACCATTATAGTTCTGAAACACACACACACACACACACACGTTTCACTTGATAACCTTATACAAAAAGCCACAATGTCAACACATTCACACATTCTGTAAACACACACACACACACACACACTCACCTCATCAGACTCCGAGAGGAAGTCCTGCATAACGTCACTCTCTCCAATCACTTTTACCGAGCACACTACGGAGAGAGATCAGCGTTCAGACATCAAGTCTCTCATCAGCAAACTTCACCATAAACCTCTTCTCCCTCAAGGAAAAAAAAACAAAACACTTTGTCTCTTACCTTTCTCCAAGTACTCCTCCAAACCTCTCCTACGGGCGTCCAGCTGTTGGTCAGACAGAGAGAACGGCCACTTCCCCGGAAGTTTGGGGAACGTGTAGGAGGCGAACTCTCTCTTCAGGTTCTGGTGCAGGATGGCAAATTCCCGGTAGCGCTTTGAGCACAACTGTCTGCCAGATATATAGACGTTATAGACCTGAGAGAGAAAAAAGAGAGAGAGAGAGAGAGATTTGCTTGAGATTGTGGCCACATAGGTGATGTGCTTCGGCTTCAATCAGGGACAATCTGAGCACTATGATTCATACACATTTTTCTCACTTTATACACATCTCCATAATTTCCTTTTAATTTATAGAAAGCTGCTTGGAGACAATAACAATCTCGATTAATCACAGCTGATCACCATTTTAAAATACTTAGATTTACTTGTATCATAAATGTGCAATGAGAAACTGGTTAGATGAAACAGATTATGCAGTTTTATAATATCTCAAACATTAACATTTAAGAAATTGGACCGGCGCTGCAAGCAGTGGCTGCGTAGTACAGGGTGTGGCAACCCACCGAGGGCGGGGCTCAAACCTGGAGCCTCAGATCGAAAAACAAAATTGGGAGCATGAAATTATCCAAAATGTCTTGAACTGCTAAAGCATTAAGAGCTCCTAAGCGACGTAAGGGGCCGGGCCAAGCCCAACTCCTGAAAAACAACCTCACATCATAATCCCTCGTCCACTAAACTTTACACAATCCAGTCAGACAAATAACCATTCTCCTGGAAACCGCCAAAACTAGACTCGACCATCGGACAACCAGACAAGGGGAGGCCTGATTCACCACACTAGAGAACACTGGAGTCGAGTGGCAGCGTGCTTTACACCACTGCATCCGATGCCTTGCATTGCACTTGGTGATGATTTGGAGGTCTGTAGCTGTTGACGCACAATTGACTGTGGAATATTTAGTAGCGCGGAAATTTCACGACTGGACTTATTCTCGACCCATGTTTCCACAAATGTGTGTAGAGGCGTCTGTATGCCTAGATCTTATATACAAGATCTTATATACAAGAGTTGATTGAAACACCTGGATTCAATGATTTGGATGGGCGAGTGAATACTTTGCCAACTTAGTGCATTTTCCCTCCACCGGCAAAGACTATTCTGCATTTTGTGTCGGTGTGTCTTACAACAAATCTTTCTCCGTGCTGCTCCACTTGCTTGTAGGTGGGGATGGAGATGGGCACCGCCTGCTTGTCGGCGTAGTCGTAATGAGGAGGAGCCGCGCCGTCCTCGCCGGAGTCAAGAGCGTCTGCTTCCTGTGGCGGCACGGACAGGACCATGAGCACCAACTCCCTGTCTCCGGTTCGGATAAGATCCACCACTTGTTTGTGTGTAGCGCCCTCTACGCTCACACCATTCCTGCAAAACAGAGAAAACTAAATCAGACAAGACAGAGGGGTGTGGCTTTGTTTATTGTAAATGAGGATGCTAATTTGATCCTTTGATCCATGATTGCCTGCGTGCATGTGCGCGTGTGTCTTTTGGGTCTGTCCACTTTTGATGCATTTCTATGAAATATGATACATGCATCATGATATACAGACTTCCTAACTAATGTCCAGAAATGCAGTACTGTGTGTTAAAACTATTAACACAATATTAATTAATAAATATTCAATTATTAAGAATCAATTAATCCGTTAGAGATGTTAGTAATTAATTGTTTATCGGTTCATCGCCGATAAGGTTTGTTCTGCATGTAGTGCTAACCTCGACAACGCTGCTGTATGCTAGCATTAGCATAGCTATCCTGACTAGCCAGGCTCCTTACATGATTTCGTGTTGCAATTCTGTTAATCTCATGATTTTATAACGATCCTAATACAATATCAAGTTTTTTACAATTCTAAACAAACTTAGCAAATAATACACTGCTACTACGCAGGATGCCATGCTGCCTGACAATGTGTGAATAGTTTAGAGCACCACCTGTAGGACTGTAGAGGAACTGCAACATTTTACCATCTTCAATGCAAACATATCTATACATACATCTAATAAAACTGTTTATTACTAATAAAAGTCTGTGCATTGAAGATATTTGCGGAAATATTATTGGGGGGGGGGGCGTAAGATGAGAAATAGAACACATCAAGATGTTTTTTGGAATTTTTGTCCGTTTGTCTATTTGTTTGTGCACGCATCACGTCAAAACTACTGAAGGAATTTTAATGGGGTTTTCACATGTGTATTTGGCCGAGCTTGAGGTAACATATAGGCTTTGTTCCATCGCAAACGACTCAAAGGAAGAGAAGATATACTACTTTAAAATTTAAATGGAAAATGCCCTTATATAAAAAAAGAAAAATATCGACCTTGAAAAAAATCATTCGTTTATCTCAAAATTCAACAGATGGCGCTGTACATTTTTAAAATACATGCTCATGAGTGTGCAACTGAAATCTACTTAATAAATGCAATCTCACACCTTCATTCTGCGCACTTCACGGTAACACGTCAAAATTTTAGTTCATTCCAAAATTCAACAGATGGCGCTGTACATTAAAAAAATGCTCTTATGAGTGTGCAATAAAATTCCATGCAAACAAAGTCGCAGGCACATCTGGTAGAAATAAAAAATGAATTTAAAAAAAGAATCGATACATGAAAAACACTAAACTGACCTTTCAACAACATGAAATATGGTATGTTCATGAGTGCTTCATGTGCACAACCAACGTGTGTGCATGCACGGGTGGGGCTATTACCGAATGGGTCTGTTTGTGTGTGTGTGTGTGTGTGTGTGTCAAATACCTATTTCATGCAATAAAATGGAAATTAATTATTTAAAAATCATACAATGTGATTTTCTGGATTAATTTTTTTTAGATTCTCTCGCAGTTGAGGTGTACCGACGATGAAAAATTACAGATCTCTCCATTCTTTGTAAGTGGGGAAACTCGAAAAATCGGCAGTGTATCAAATACTTATTTGCCCCACTGTCGAATATACTCGTTTATACTTATCAGATAATTGTAAACATAAATAAACTGAAAATTAAAACGTGGAGATCAGTGATGGTCCTATTAATAAATCTGCTTCAATAAAACTTAAACCCAGGAGGAAATGTGCGCCTGATTATCATTAATTATTACTGATTTACATGATCGAATATCAGTTTAATAAATCCTAATTTTACAATATATTCTTTTTATCAGCAATACATAAGTGTGTCACTATGAAACTGACCGCCGTGTTGATCTCGTTCCTCTTGACCATACGTGTTTGCGTTTACACACTCGGCTTTTTCGCCAACTTTCCACCGTTACTTATTCAGAGTGTCAGTGAAAGTGAGACAAGAATTGAAACGGAAGCCGAACAGCGGGTGTGAGCTTGAAGAGGAAAAAGACAACATGAAACGCCATGCGGCCAAAATGAGCTCGAATCAACAGCATCTGCAAGAAAGTTGACTTTTTTTTTCATCAAACTCTGCTGTGTTTAGCTGCTCAGTACGGGTTGATCAGAGTGACGCAAATAGAGGATTTTTATTTGGGGGCTAAGGATTTTGTCAGTTTTTCAAATGAATAATTATCATAATATTCAGATTACGATCACCTTGTATTCAAACAAACGCTGATACAGAAATCTATATAAATAAAAGAATATTTTTTTTTGTCTGTATACTGGTCAGAACTCGCTCTTTCAATTACATCTTTCATACATTAGAGGAAACCAGTCTCAGAAAAACTGTCACAGCATAACGCTAAACTGTCTGGACAGAATTTAATAAAACTTTGGCAGCACTTGGTTATTTTCCTGAAGTTAAACCTGAGCCATGAACGAAATCAAAATGTTAAGTACGTTTGGACAGTGTACTGCGCGTGCATGAAACTGTGGGCGCGTCTTAAATCGACCACTTTACAGACTTTTTTTTGCAGTACTTGGAAATCTTCCTGAAGTTTAAATGAAATCAAAACGTTGAGTAAAAGTGATGTTATGAACAGTCATGTGTCGGATTTAATAATCTACTGATAATAATAATAATAATAAGCTACTAATAAAACTACTTGCTCGGTGTAAACAAACACCTGCACCAGTAGATATTAATTAGAAAAGCTGAACGGAATATTTTTACTGGGATTAGTTCATATTTTCACTTTGGCTGAAATAACAGCGCTGAAGTGGTAGAAGTGAATTTTAACGCACTGGAGTCGTTTTAAGGCAAAACTTCATCTTTATCCGATGTAACTTTTTCCATTTCTCATCTGTGATTCTCTCTCCGATAAACAATTTATACTTTATAATAAACTTTTCTGTATTGATTGTAATAATATGAAATGACATTAGATTCTAAATCTTGCCATGAACTCGGTATATTTTGTACAATTTCCTGATATTTAGACACCAATCCAGTGCAAACCGAAACCATATAATGTTCTCACACCAAACACGATTTTGTGAAATTAGAGTTTAAAATAATTATAGTTCAATTCAATTTTATTTGTATAGCGCTTCTAACAATTTACATTGTCACAGTAAAGTGTTCATCTTTGTTGCAGACAGACATGTACCTGAAATAATAATAATATCACTGATTACATTAAAGCTGTACCGCGGACACGTCAGGGCATCCAGAATAAGCGTGAAAAACATGTGTCATGACTTCATCAACTCATCTATAATTAAATGCACTAACAACTAATTTTGTCCTCGATTTCAGTCATGTTTGTTAATTATTTGTGGCAGCCGTGTAACAACACCAGCAAGACTTTCATTTCTAAATGCAGTCCAGTGAAGTGTGAGTGCGGTGTGAAGACGAGTCAAAAAAACGACAACAGGAAGTTACACAAGCATGCAGTGTGTGTGTGAGTTGCTCAGCTGAAATGTGAGGTGGGAAGAGAAAAAAAAAAAAAACCCACAACACCAGACCGTCCACTTTCTGTTCAAATCTTCTTGACATTAAGCACAGCGTGAAATCGGACCTGACCAATAAGTGAAAAGTGAGCCAGACTGAGCGGGCGAGAAAGCAGATAATAAGAGCAGTGTGTAATAAAGCGCTCTGCTGTTCTGAACACAGTGTGTGTGTTACAGCGGAGCTACGACTACAGTCATTACGCAAGACAGAGAAAAGTCACGAGGGCAGGAAGAAATCTCCACACAGAGACACACACACACACACACACACGGAAGGATAAAGAAAGGGAAATTAAGCATTTCCTTTTGTTCTAATAAAGCTATAGAGAGTAACAATGAACAAAAGAAGCTCACACCGCTGTACATTCTACACAATAACACACAATAAAACCATTTACACAAGCTTTAACTCCCCACTGCCTCTTCTTTCTGAAACCGATCAGGCACAGAACCAAAAGCAGAAAACACAAGAAACATGCTTTAAGCTTTAAAGCTCTGGGTTTAGGGATCAGAAGGTCATGGGTTCGAGCCTCAGCAGGAACAAGGGTGTCTATTATACAAAATTCACAAACAAAGTACAGAACATTCGAGTTACGAACTTCCGAAGATACAAACAAGCGCTCGCGAACATTCAGTCGTGGGAGTTAGATCACATGTCCGGCGTACATCGTCACATGCGTGCATTCCAGCAAGCGTAAATGCAGCGGCGATGACGCTGGTACCGCTAAGAAGCGCCAAGTAATAACGATGGAGACAAAAGTGAAAATATTTGTGAGAATGGTCGATCGTTCAAACATCGGCACGATTCTAAAGAACGAGAAAATCATGTTAGTTTTATACTGTGTGTAGCGAATTGTGTTAGTATCCTAGTGTTTGTTTGACATACAAACAAATTGGACTTAAAAACGAGCTCTTGGAACAGAATTTGTTCATATGTTGGAGAATTATTGTAAATACAACAAAAAAAACTCACAAATTTCCTGCTTTTTTGGCCTTTTTTATTATTTCTATCAACCAGGGCTTAAACAAGCCAATTAGTTTTCCCCCTAATATGACCTCATATAGGACTTCCTCAGCTTATTGCTCAGCTCTGCTGCTCTGTAGAGGGGCGTGGCTCAGCATATTAAACGTATTCGCTCATCAGGAGTGAAATAAATGCATTTTGAGGTATGAAAATGCATTATTTCAACGGAAGCATTAACACACAGTTTGATCTGATACTTGTGCTGACTTGCTAAAAATAGTAAAATATGTGACCCTTTAAACTTTCCAGACAAGCTGGAATATTCAGAGGAACAAAGTCACTTGTACTGAAGTAGATTCATGCCAAATAAAGGCATCTTCTTCGTTTTCTTCTTCTTGCTCATTTTCTTCTGAGACAGAGGAAGCATCACCAGTCGCACGTGTTCGGCGGCGTTTACGAACAATAAAATGAGCCGCTCTAATAATAGCGCGCAGTCCATCACAGACGCTTATGTAACCTACAGACTGACTACTAGATTCCAACTCCAGTCACAGGAAAGGAGGAGACGGCCCGGTCCCTGCCTTTTCCTGCTCTCAGGTCCGGAGAAAAGGAGGACTGCAGAGTCAGACACACACACACACACAAGTGAAATGGGTTTAATATAATGCTACGCTCAACTTTAAGGTGTAACTCGTAATTAGGACAAAACTATGAAATGTTGATATTGCGTACTAGAAATCAGGACGATTGTTAACTCAACCTTAAACAGAGCCACAATTATTATCTGCTAAATCATTTATTATGGCATTATTTCTTCAATAACAGCCAGTCTGTTAATGTGAGAGAGAAACAAAACACAATGGCACAATAATTCCCAAAACATACGACCTACAGTACAAAGACGCGAGCGATCTCTATACAGATCAAATACAGAACCGTTTCAGAGAACGAAGTGCTGCTTCAAGTGTTACAGCTTCCTGAATGCTGTCGCTGGTAAGTACTGTGCACACTTCCTGTCCAGGTCTAGCTTTTAAGATAAGATTTTATCTTAGTACGATTACTCTGATTTAATAAGGCTGTAATAAATATAATAGATATAAAATCCTAAAGTGTGTAGAAATCAAGGCAAGCCTCTTCTATGTGTGATTACACAAACATCATGACGGTATCACATTCAGTTACACTTAAAATTATTACTGAGAGATACTTTTATCAGAACTGATTGTTTGTGAATGTGATTGATTTCGCAGCTCAAGCTAGCGCATGTGCACACACACACACATTCACGTAGATAAGTTAAGTTGATTAGTGTAAAGACCAAAAGATTCCAATACAATCTTATCTACTTTGTGCGCTGAGACAACTCCTAACATGGACAATGGACTCACAGCACCACGATGGCATACACCATCAAGACCACGGCCTAGCCACATGTCCCTCAAACGTCACTAAGCATTGTGGGTCCTGGACACTGTTAGATAAGTTGTAAGTGCAATATTTCTCCAACAATTTCGGCAAAAAAGGAGCATGTTGGCTTAGACACCCTTCATAGATACAAGTGTTGAGGAGTAATTTCACCGAGAATGATTTTAATGAAGAAATTCGCGTACTCCTGGAAGTCCTAGGCTTTCAACAAACTCCCCAAGCCTCTCTTTAATCTCACCAATCTCAGCAAAAAGCTATTGGACATGTCAATCCCTTCTGTAGACCATCCACAAGAGAGAGAAAAAAAAAAAAAAAAAACAAGAGATACATTTCTCTCGAAGTGCACCCCTGGCACCCTTCACTCCTGGACACTCTCCAAAGACATAAGGTTCCCCTGATTCCCCTTAGATCTCCTGGACAATCTACACGCCAGTCATTCTAGTTCACATGTCTTTGGGCCTAGAGGAAACCCACCAAGTACTCACGGACTAGAGGTGAGATCCGAACCTCCAACCCTGGAGGTAAGAACTTCGACAAAGAGTGTTCTAGGAGTATACAGCAAGATGGAGGAGAAGCGATGAAGTTCAGCGACAATTCATATTCTACATGGTGGGAGTTCTGAGGAGATCAAAGAGAACATTGGCGAGGTATCTACGTAATCCAGGAGAGTGTTGGCGAGATCGAGGAGGACATTGGCGAGAGTGCGACGCGTATGCCCTGCGACTTCTTGTGGGAGTTCTCACCAATGCTCTGATCCTAGATACAGTTCCTGGATCCTAGGGCCACTCATCAAGGACGCCTCACCTGTCCTCATTCCCATCGCGCGCTCCACATTTACAAGATCGGCAGATATTCATTGTTCTTGCCGTATACTCCTCGAAAAACTCCAAAGTCCATTGACCGTTTTCTTGCCAAACTCCTGCACGTATGAAAGAAAGGGGCTTTAAGTGGTTAACCCTGTTGCCTCACATCTCCTGAGTGTGTGTTCCCTGCAAAGAGTTGGCACTCCATGCCTGGTATAGTCCACCAGAGACCCTAAACCAGATAACCTCTATAGATAATGGGTGGATATTTTAGCAACACAATTAGCAAGGTTGCACCCTACGATGATCACTCATTAGCAATAGACATGGTGGTCTGTTGCTGCCTTTTTTCCCCCATACACACCATGTAATAACCTACACGTTGCTTGTTTAAGAAAATGAATGGTTGGAATTTGTACAAGATCATGGTTTCAACAGCCTCTTTCTAGAAACAATTTTGACACTTGAGATAAAGAGCAATAGCGTGATTTCATCAGTGCTTCTCTATAAGTAAAAGGAAGGAAGTAACAGGCTCTTGTTAAGCACATCTCTGTTCCCCATATTGAGCTAAACCTGTGACAGATTTGTTTAGAGAAGAAGAAGCTAATAAATGAGGACAACAGGATCACGTTCACGTGATGGAAGCAAGCTTCAAAAATAGACTATTTAATTCATTATAAAACACAGTGACCTGTTGCTTTTCCAAAGAATAAACCAGAACACATCTACTCAGAAGAACAAGAGGACACAGTAAAGTCAACTCTCTGCAGGCTTTATCTAGTAAACTTCCTCATACTTCTTCCACGCTTCTCTGACCTTCAACTTAATTCAGCACATTTGGGTTTCACTGACGCGGGCATCCGTGTGTAGTTTTTTGAAAGTCATATACATGTGCAAAAGAGGAATATGAATGTTGTTGGTCTTTTGGCTGTTCCCGTCGAGGGGTCGCCACAGCACACCATCTGATTCGCACAACTACTTTGGCACAGGTTTTATTCTTATTTTATTTATGTGTGCAGCAGAACATTCAGGATGGCCTTCCTGAAGCAACCCTTATTTTATCCTGACTTGGGATCAGCACTGCATCCAGTAGCTGGGGTTTGGGCATTTGGTGGGAATTGAACCCGGGTCTTCCGCATGGAGGACCTGAAACCAGTCTTAGAAAAATGTCTGTCCGGCTAGACAGAATGTAACGAAACTTTGGCAGTATTTAGATATTTGCCCGAGTTAAAACTTGCACCCCAAATAGAATCAAAATGTTGAGTAGAAGTGACGTTATAAGCAGTTATGCGCTTTCTTTTTTGACGATTATTGCGTTTTTTCTCTCAAGGTGGGCGTGGCTACATGCGTCACATCAACAGAGCCAATCAACAATCCTCACAAAACACAAAGCATGACACAGCATGGCTTTCTCCAAAAAAAAAAAAAAAAAAGTAGGCTATGAAAACTGAACCTTCAAAGATGAATGGACAGATCAATGTATGTGTATTCGTCCTGTGAGAAGTTTAAAACCAGTTTCTCTCATCGTTCCTGAAATTATAACAAGCGCAACTGATGATAACAAGCGCCACTATGAGATAAAACATGGGTCGTGTAAAATAGTTATATACAACAATGAGAGCCAAGTGTTATATTGAGCATCACACAATCCTCAATACAGCATTACGAAAAACTGGCTGGACAGAGTTTAATGAAAGAAGTACAACCTTTTAACTATTTCTACAAACTCTTTGCGTCAATGACAGGTACTTCCGCTAGTTCATTATAAAGCTCATCGCTCTATTGCTTTTCAAACAATAACCCAAAACACATCTATTCAGAAGAACAAGAGGATACAGTAAAGTCCTCATATTTCTCACACACTTCTCTGATCTTTTATTTAATTTAATTTAGCACTGGAGTTTAACATTTGGGTTTGACTTACGCGGATGTCCGTGTGTACTTATTCTGAAAGTCATATACATGTGAAAAAGAGGATATGAATATTAAAAAGGGGAAATATTAACGAAGCTTAGCTGAAAAGCGTTTAGGATTAAATGCCCGAGTGGCAAAACAAGCAGCTCCACATCATCTCTGTAGACAAATAAGATTCTGTCCTTCATAGTGAAACTAGAAGACATTCTTACAGCAAACATCAGCATTATCAGAAGGAAGGTGCAACTGAAATGTAATAATGCAAGACTTTAACACTTTTGTGCAAGGTGTAAATAGCTGTAAGTATTTGGACAGTGTTATAAACTGGGTTCAGTGACAAATTAACGAACGCTGCTGGGTGAACAGAAGACGAAAAACACATCTGAAGTGCAAGATTAAAAAATAAAACAATGCTTTAAAAAGATGAAAACACACCTTTGTGTAGCTTGGCAATATCCATAAGTATTTGGACAGCATTATAAACTGTGATCAGTGTCAAATTAATGTACGCTGCTGGATAACCAGATGCAAACATCTGAAGAGCAAGATGATAATAATACCTTCAAAAAAGATTTGTGCAAGTTATAAATATCCATAAGTATTTGGACAGTATTATAAACTGTGATCTGTGGCGCATTAATGAGCGCTGTTGGATAAATAGGAGATGCAAACACATCTTGAGTGCAAGATGATATTATTATAATAGTACTTTAAAAAGGTGAGAAAAAAAACACCTTTGTGTAAGTTGTAAATATCCCTAAGTATTTGGACAGTACAGTAAACTGATGAAACTGCACTCAGTGTCGAATTAATGATAGACAGGAAGTGCACAACAACAACAATAATAATAATAATAATAATAATAGTAATATTTAAAAAATGTGATAAAACACCTTTGTGCAAATTGCAAATATTCATAAGTATTTGGACAATATTGTAAACTGATGAGACTGCGATCAGTGTCTAATTAATGATAACCAGGAGATGCAAGCACATCTGAAGTGTAAGTTCATTATGTAATGAAGCACTAATTAATCCTGCACACTTTAAAGCCTGATTTCTAGCTCTCAGGTGCAGCATGATTAACAGCTCCACACACACGCGCGCGCGTGCGTGCGCGTGATATCTAATTGCGCGCTCTAGCTGATGTTAAACATTAACAGCTCCTCTAAGGAAGTGTTAGTTAGAGATGAAGTGTTAGTTAGTTAGTTAGTTAGTTAGTGAGGTCTGTAGTGATGATCTGAAACACTGCACGTACACCTCCAGGATCCTGTCTCCTTTAGAGACGCCGGCCCGCTCCGCCGCCCCCCCGGGTAACACGGCGCTGACGTGCTGCAGAGGCGCGTACAGCTCGCCGTTAATGCTGCGCAGCTGGCCGCCTTCGCTCACCTGCCCGCGGACGTTAAAACCGTAACCCGACTCCGACTTAATAATCCGCACCACGCGCGGTCCCGCCGTTAGCGCGTGCCCCCGCCGGGACGTTACCGGGCACGCGGGAGCGCCACGAGCCCCGTCTGCGTCAACGTCCGCCATGTTCAACCGGCGCGCGCGCCCGTCGAGAGAGACTGACGCGCGTGCACAAAACCGCACCGAGCTCCCGCTCTGACACTCCGTATCCGACTTCCGACTAACAAGAACTCGGAAAATCCGACTTCGCGAAATCATGATGGGTCTTTTTTTTTTTTTATTTTATTATTGCAGTGACTTGAAACAATACAAAATAGAAAACAATGAACATTAATTACAGTAAAAAAAAAAAATACACATTAATTACAGTTAAGGAAAAACAAAGGACAGTAAATGACTAATAATATAAGAGTACAAAATAAAGGAAGAAATGGCATGAGAGAACAGTTACGAGATTTAAACCATGTGGGATGTGTTACCTAGAGACACTTTTCCTTCAGTTAAAAGAAAAATGTCAGAAATGTAGAAGTCTGTTGTTCTCTTTTTACTAAATCTGAATATTGGTTTAAGAGATTTAAGCAGTGACTTCATTTCAGTTAAAGGCAGTTGTGCCTTTTTGTTTATGAATGAAGAATTAAATGTAAGATAAAATAAGTAAGAGACAGGAAGTGTAATAAGGAAAACATTTTTTAGTTTGAAAAAAGTTTTTATTATTACATTTCCTATCTGTCATATCAATACCATCTAGAAGTAATTTAGATTGTATAACCTCAAACAAACCAAATCATAGGTGACTCTTAATGAGAACAGTTAAACCAGGGCGAATAGTTCTCTTTAATAGGTTACATTCTCTAGAAGGTACCGGAAGGCCGGAGAGAGTCAGGAACGGCTCATATGTCAACAAATTACCAGTTTTGTCAAACAAGGAAAAATGCTAATTAAAGCAGTAATGTGGACGCCACTATGAGATAAAACATATCTCAGATAAAACATATCTCAGTCTCAGGTGTGGTGAGGTGAGGGCGTGTAAGATGAAATAAGACATAAGATACTCAACCTTCAAAAAGTGTATTTCTTTGTATAAATCAGTTGGGCAGAAAGTTCAGCCGTACAGAAAGATAGGCAGACATGTACAGTACGTGGGCTTGTGCAGTACAGAATTTTCAACCTAGGCAATATGATGCACTGTAATTTTATTTCATTTGAACCAACTATGCAAAGCAAAAAATTAATGAATAAATCAATGAGTCACGCAGGTAAAGACATAGCATAGATACACATGATCACATGTTTTTATGGTTGTTTTCGGGTATTTTCAAGACCAAATAATAATAGTAATAATAATAATAATAATAATAATGTTGTTCCCATATTTGGTAGTGGTAAAATGTACATGTTAATCTGTTTTGGCGGTGAGTTCTTAAGGCCAAAGTTTGTATTGTGAAATGCATTTTCCCCTAGTAAATAATGTAAATGCAGATAATCTATTCCAGCCACCCAAAAATATTACTAATATTACCAATTTCCAATACTATAATCATATTTTTGTCAAAACAATAAAAACAATTAATAAAGACATTATGAAAATATGTAAAACATGAAATAAATAGACATTAAACCTCACTTTACCTAAATTTATGATTCCTCTTGGCACGCGCTGTTCACTTGCATGCTGAAAATGCTCTGTATCAGAACCCATGGAATGCCTCAGATTATTACCCCGTCTGTACTAACTAATGTATAATCTTAATTATCTTGTCAAAATTCAATTAATTGCACAGCCCTGCCTTTACATGAGTTATATTATATAAAGCCTGGAGAACCATAATGAGAAGATGTTTTACTACATCAAACTGTCGAAATGCAATCGTGTGTGCCCGAGATTCAATTTCTCCCCATTTTTACAGATTCATGAGTTGTGCTCATACAGTAGTTTAAGTATTTAATACCATTTATTCCTATGCTTAATTATTTAATGTGCATGTTTTTCAGATAGTGTCCAAGCTCTTGTGTTGGTCACCATGGCCCCATAAAAGTGGCCTTCAAGATCTCCAGATCTAAAGCCACAGGACTTATACACTACCTGTGGGTGAAACCATGTGGTGTACCAGGAGAAAATGCAACATACAGTTCATTTAAAGAAACACATTCGAAGTGCAATTACACACAAAACACCAGATGTATTAGCAAGAGATCATCTTGAGTGGGAGAGAGGATGCTGTGTGTTTCCAAGGAAATGGCAATCATGTAGAGGATGTACAAAAATATACAGTATCAGTTGGCATGAGACAAAACATGGTTGTCTTGAATATTGTGATAAAAAAAAACACAGCAGAGGCTGTTGCGCCATCTGCTGCCAAACAATATTTCCATTTTAATCACATTGCCATAAGGAACATTCATGAGACTGATAAAATTATACCTAATATTATAAATCCTGATCTACTTGGATTACTGTACATCCTGACATTGCAAAGGTTTACATCATTAATTATGTTTCAATTATTTCAAGCTCTGATTTCCCACCTCTAGTGTAAGTCAAATGCAGCATGCTTATTTAGAGATCAACTGGCCAATCCTCATGTCCCTGGTGCTCACAAGCCTCACAAAACAAGTTAAACTATAGTGCATGTTAACACTCTGCAAAGGTGGTGTGTGTGGATTCATTCATAATTAATTAAAGATATTTTCAGATCCAAAGCTATTATCATATAGACATTCTTCATTAATTGTATTTTTCTTCCAAGTATCTAACAACAGATTTAGACAGTGCGATCCTGTTCAACATGATGGATAACATCTGTTTCTATATTTTTGAGACCTATTTTCAAATGACAATTTTTATTTGTTGGCTATTGACTTTGAAATATTACAGGTTTGGAAAGAGTACTAAGAAAAAGGATTCTGAAAACTATCAGGATAGGAATAAAAATCACTGTTCTCCTACATGATCCCTAGATGGATGGATGGATGGATGGATGGATGGATGGATGGATAGATAGATAGATAGATAGATAGATAGATAGATAGA
>JAOVVA010000012.1:9564473-9580545 GCA_028565275.1 Leiocassis micropogon
ATAGATAGATAGATAGATAGATAGATAGATAGATAGATAGATAGATAGATAGATAGATAGATAGATAGATAGATGAACACTCATGCCATCTTGTGGATAAATCTCAGCATCTGAATAGTCATTGAGAAATACAGAAAGGAAATCCCAGCAGTTCTCTCTCTCTCTCAGCTTTTTTCCCCCACCTATTAGGGATCATTCAACTATAAGCAGAAGTTAAACATTCACTGTGATCAATAAAATGCCTCCATAAAGGGATTTCAGAGATAGCAGAAGACTACGCATACTGAAACTCTTGGTTTTTGTCTTAAGATAAAAGACTTTCAGGCAATCCTCTGAAACTGTATGCTTAAAGACATTGTCTATAACATCTGCTATTTAAGTGTGTAAATGATCCAATAAACTGTAAGATGGGCATGTTAGTAATGTAACTTACATAATTGTAATTGCATTATTCATATAAACATATATTGTATTTTCTATAAACATAGGCTTTCTCTCAAAAGAGGTTCAATACAAGGCATTATTTTGTTACATGACCAGCCATGACACAAGTAGACTTTTTTATGATATAATATGGCTCAAAAGTTTGAGTTGTTTTACAGGATTGTACTTTTAAAACATTTCTAACTCAAGACTGCATTGAATAACAACTAATGCATAGGGGTGTCTCTATGTTCTTTCCATTAAAGATGGAATTTATTTCTATCATCATTCCATCATTCCATATTATTACATAGAAAGATTTCTTTATAATAATGTTCTTTAGGAAGATTTGTTAATTTATAATTAAATAAAACGTTCACGTTGTCTTAAACCTCTAAGCATAGTAGTGCTCAATAAAAGTATGTGTTATGTGTGTACCTTAACAAATCCTTCTGTATTCCATGAAAAATTCATCGGCATGGAAAACAACCCTCAGGAAAGGGTGAAAGGGGAAACTATGTAGCTCTCTCTGGCCTCCGCCCTACAACAACGCCTGGTCACTGAGCAACCTCATGTTTGCATGGAAACCAATAACAGTGCCTGGCCGCAATGTGCTGAGCAGTCAAGGAAGCCAAACTACTGTATACTGTATATCAAAACGAGTTATGGAAAAAATAAGACATATTAAAAAAAAAAAGAAAGAAAGAAAAGCAAAAAAAAAAAAAAAAGCACAAAGCAACTCTTAGTCACATGTTCACATTGGTACTTGAAAATAAACAGTGACTAATCAGTGGTTTTCCAGTCACTTGTAATAATTTAGGCACCGCGGTGTCTGATCATGTGACCCCTGGAGTCGAGAAGATTCTGAAGAGTCTGCAATGGGGTCTGAGGACAAACTTTAATTCCAGTTTTCCTGCCAAGTAAGCACAGACGCGCCCAATTTACGCAAGACTTAAAGTAGTTTCGAAGGCACCCGAATTCCTGGACAATTTAATTTGACGTTATTAAGTCACAAATAATTCTACAATTCTACTTAATCACTTTATTGATCGATCAGGAAGAAAATATAAAGCAGAAGATAAATAAACACAGATCTGGGCATCTTGTATAAAGACCTTTAACTAGAATTAAACCTGTGGAACTATGATATAAATATGGAACAGGATTCCATAGACCTTGAAAAGACTGAAATATTGTTGGATGCTGTAAAGTGAAGTATGCAGGGCAAAGATTAAAACATCATAAATGACATGCCTTGCCCACTTCCCCACTGGACTTTAACCTCTAAGCCTGTGCACTGAGAGATAACGGCACACGGGTTTGTCAATGTATCATCCAACCTCCTCAATTTTTCTTGTTTATTAACAGACACAAACATACATACATACATACATACATACAATGTATTTTTTTCTTCCAGTTTTGAAGTCAATCTAAAGACAATGTCATTTATTACAGCATGAAAAATTTGAAAATACTCCTCGTGGCTCGTCCTTATTTGCGCGTTCCTAGCTTCTTCAAATGTAACTGGTAGCACTGTTCGCAGGCGATGGACAGACCGACCACTAAAGACACGAACTCCTCAAAGCTCACTTCTCCGTCTCGATTTGTGTCCAGGTCCCTCATGATCTTGTCCACTGTGCCAGGGTCTTTCTGAGACTGTAGGAAAGGTTAAAGTTAAACAAAAAGGAACCAGAGAAGCATTAATCTAGGACGGAGATCTGTATGGAATCTCACCAGATAAGCACCATGACTTAAAGAGTGAACATGAAGATGCTTCTTACCCTGAGGAAGTTGGAGAGCTCGTTCTCCATCAGCTCCCTGAGCTCACGCCGGCTCAGAGTGTTGGTGTTCCCCTCTCTGGATGCGTAGCGGTGAAACACCAGAATCAGGGACTCCATAGCCTTTTCGAGGTCTGACGGCATGGCTGCTGTGGATGTGGGTCTCTCTGTGGGATTGTGCAAGTCCAGATCATAATTAGTAAACCTTCCATAAAAAACATACACTACAGTTATCTTAGCCTGAATTACAAATGCATACATAAATTAGAAAGAAAATAAAGAAAGAAAGAGAAAAAGAAAGTGTCATTCTCTAGCTGAGGAATGACTGTGTGGAAAAAAACAGTATGGAGGACAACCAGTGGAAAATAAGCAACTGGAAAGTTGTGGGAGAGGAGATGGAGATGCCAAGGTGTTTATATCATTTTTAAAAAAATATAAAATATATATTTGCTCAGTATAAACTTTACATGATGCAGAACTCTTAAGACCTGTTTTGAGCACTAAGAAGTAAAGAAAGGACAAAAGAGAGATAGAAAGAATAAAGGGAAATGGAGGACGGAAACCAGGGTAGAGATGGAAAGAGACATCAAAGGAGACAAAGAGATATAGATAGGAAAAGAAAGAAGGAGAAAGACTAGGGAGAGGGAAAGAAACAAAAAAGGACAGAGTGAAAGGCAGTATGTTCAACTGCACTAAACAAATCGGAACAAATAGGAACTCAGTAATCAATTCATCTGCCACTATTGGATTAATTTAACACTGCACTTAATTAACGAGGCAGACTGAAGCCAAATTCTACCTTAAGGTCCAAAAACAATACACGGTCATTTGAAAGCCTTTTCAACACTCACATACACAAATACACTAAAGCCATTCATAGCCCAGATTGGCAGTACAGTCTTACCGAGCAGGAGTGTGAAGGAAGGAGGAGGAGGAGAGCAGAGCCGTGCTGGAGAAGTCTAGTCTGTAGGACTGAGCGGTCGTGAATTTATAGCCGGGCACCTCCCTTTAGTAGGAAACTGAGGGAGTCATTATAGTGAAGCAATGCAACGGTGATAACTACAGTGCCTGTCCACTCCAAAGCAAGCGATTGTCATGTTAAAATATATATACTGTAGTCATGGAAGTTGTAGTTGCGCAACCGTGTGAAAATTAGTCATGGAAGAAGCAGCAGCATGGAAGTGTGACGTTATGTGTTGCAATGTTAAACTTTTTTTTAGAATAATTGGACTGTGTGTAATTTTGTTTAATGAATACGACTCGGGTTAAACTGGACCTGAAAGGGAACTATCTGCATATGGTTTTATTTTCCAGAAATACAAGTCACTTCAAAATGGGAATGTGTGTAGAAATATGAAACTGAATGGAAATGCAAGTGTGTCACACAGTGTTTCATACGGTTCTTCCACTTCAGGGCATAAATAAGTTCTATTACTATACTACCTACGGATAGACACAGATCAGCCATAACAACCAAAACTATTAACATTAAAACCACCCACTGCAGGTTTTTGTTTGCCCTTGTGCCCATGGGGTGTCTCTGGCCCCTCTGGGCGTGGCTCCACAAGACCTGTGGATGTCTGCTGGGCTGCAAGCGATCTTAGAAGTCCTCAGAATTTGTTTAAAATATGCAGCTTAATATCTATCTATCTATCTATCTATCTATCTATCTATCTATCTATCTATCTATCTATCTATCTATCTATCTATATACGGATATAAGGTATACATACAGCACTCTAAATTCTGGTTTCTTTATGTCTTTAGTAATACAAACAACTTTTATTTTAAAACAATTTAAAAAATTGCCTGCTTTTTGTATATCTGCTTTCACTATGTGACAAAATTCTATCAACTGCTACAAACTCTGGTATATACTGTATATAGTTTCTTTTTTGTTCCACAGTATTATTATGTGAAATAATAATAAAATAGTTTTATTATCCCAGCTTTTGTGTGACATTTCCCAACTATTGTTCATTCTTCATCTACAGCACAAGTGTAAAAGACTCTTCACAATTTCTACAAACAATCCTCAAATACATAAATTCTAAGAAGACCAAAAGTGTATACGGTCATCATTTCGTCAGTGAAGATGGATTAAAAGCCCATTTTCGGAATTTACAATAAATTTTTAATGATTATCAGATTTTGTGTTAACAATTAACTGCTTCGGGTTTAACTCTAACTATTACTTTCAGATAAGAGGTGTTAGTGTAGGCACGAAAAGAGGACCCTCCTACAACACCTATCTCTGTGGGATTGATTAAACAACATTACATAACAATGACGTAACAATGACATAACAATGACGTAACAATGACGTAACACTTCCAAAGGGCTCATTTATTAACCGTTCCTTAACATCATTCGTCCCAAATGGTGGCCAAAAGTATTGAGACAATTACTGTAATGAGAATAATTTGTTATGCAGCATGTGAGTGTGTGAATGTGTGTGCCCTGATTGGCACTCCTCTCCAATCTCCTGGGAAAGGCTCCAGGCCCCTCAAGACCCTATTTACAGGATAAAGTGGTATAGACGACGAGTAAGTGAGTGACTGAGTATTTTATGCAGTGAAATTGCTTTAAAACAGTATCAGTATTTAGTATGAAGTCCTTTAATCTTCAAAATCTGCTGTATCTGGCTGAGCATAGAGTCTAAGAAAACAACTACAATACTGCAATACAGTGGTGTCAGTCACTCAATCCATGCATGCTTCATGACCTCCTGAAGATCAAGAGGGTTTCATGACCGCTCCGCCTTCTTCAACATTGTCCAACAGTTTTCCATTGGGTTTAAGTCTGGAGATGATCCAGGCCATGGCTCAAGAAGCTCAATATCAATGTCACATAGACAATTTTTCACTAGATATTAGTTCATTAGCACCAGTCTTCAGCCAGATGGGCAGGAACTAATTAATGACATCAAATGTTTTGTGCGCAGGGGGATAATAATATGTTGTATGTATTGCATGTACTGTAAGGAGACATTGCATTTATTTCTAAATATATTACTGTCTAAAAGAAAAAAATATTTGGAGAAACAATTGAGAAATACACACGAGACCTATTTTTAATAGAAATATATTATGTGGCCAAAAGTTTGTGGACAGCACATTGTTTTTGTTAAACATCACATTACAAACTCAAGGAAATTACTATACATTTATTAAGTTCGGGTAGGGATCGTCATGCTGGGTAAGCGTTTTCTCTTAGTTTTGGAAATGGTAATGCATACAGCATACAAAGAAATCCTCACTCACTCACTTATTGTCCATACGGCTTCATACTGTATACAGGGCCAGAAGCCCATCCCGGGAGACTTGGAGAGGGCGGCAATCCATTGCAAGGCACACATAAACACACACATTTTCACACCCTCATTCATGTGCAATTAAGGAACGCCAGTTCACCTAAACTGCAAGTCTTTGGACTGTGGGAGGAAACTAGAGTACCCGGAGGAATCCCACCAAGCACGAGGAGAACATGTGAACTGCATGCACACAGACCAGAGGCAGGAATCAAACCCTAATAGTGGAGGTGCAGTGCTAATCATTAAGCCATCAT
This sequence comes from Leiocassis micropogon, assembly GCA_028565275.1. Taxonomy (NCBI): domain Eukaryota; kingdom Metazoa; phylum Chordata; class Actinopteri; order Siluriformes; family Bagridae; genus Leiocassis; species Leiocassis micropogon. The sequence continues at coordinate 9,570,245 of JAOVVA010000012.1, forward strand.
TCCACCATGTATTGTAAATAGTACAGTTCAACTTTGCTGGAACCGCAAATGGCTGTAATAGTCAGGTGTCCACATATTTTTGGGCATACAGTGTGTAACTAACTTGATTTATCGATATAAATAAAAGAATATAAAAAAAGAAAGAATAGCTTTACGTTTTATCTATTGGAGGACAGGGAAAAAAACCCTCAGACAATTTTCTGTCTGTCTGTATGTCTGTCTGGACAACTGGCTGGACAGAATTTACTGAAACTGTTGCAGTACTTAGGTATTTTCTGGAAGTTGAGACGTGCGCCATAAATGACATTAAAATGTCTCTAGAACTGCGCATGCGTCAAACTGTGGGCGCGTCTTAAATCGACCGCTGGACAGAATTTATTGTAACTTTTGCAGTCCTTAGATATCTGCCTGAAGTTTAACCTGCACCATAAGTTAAAATTACTCAATTTTACTCAAAATGTTGAGTAAAAGCGATGTTATGAACGAGTTATGTGCCGGATTTAATAATCTACTTTATAGATAGATAATATTAAATATAATAGATATTAATTAGAAAAGCTAAACTGAATATTTTTACTGGGATCAGTTCATATTTTCACTTTCGCTGAAATCACAGCGCTGAAGTGGTAGAAGTGAATTTTAACACACAAAGATAAAACATCTTCATCCGAACCACTTTTTCGATTTTTTCTCATCTGTGATTCACTCTCCGATTACTGAACAGGGAGTGTATTTGGTGTAAACAACCTTACAAGATGTTATTTCTTTGAATTAATAAGTTAGAAAGTTCTGCTGAACAGACAGACAGACAGACAGACAGACAGACATGCACGTGAGCTTCAACCTGAAACAATATCAATATCACTGATGACATTAAAGCTGATCAGATCATTCCTACACACTCTTTTCAGTTGGTTCACTCCTGTAAGAGATTCAAAACAGTAAGGATGACGTCATGTTTAACGCCCAGTGTCGGACGCCAGGGAGGATGGCGCGTGCGCTCTGGAGCAGGCAGAGCGAGAGGATGCTGGTCGCTATGGAAACGGTGATGCTGCGGGGATGTCGCGCAGAGGCGGGGAAGGACGAGAGGGGAAAAAAAAGAAAAGAAAAAAAGAGAGAGAGAGAGAGAGAGAGAAAAAAAAAAAAAACCCAGCAGGCTTTCGAGAGGAGGCGCACTGAGGACGCCGGCATCCCACTGACCCACATTCTCCTGCAGCCCGGCGGAGCGGAGGCCGTGAAAGGACCGAACAACCTGTTAAAGACCGAGAAACACCAAGAAATGGTAACGACTTTGGCGTGTATTCGTGAACAGTAATGTAATGTAATGTAATATCACGTGTAAAGAGTGGCGCGTGGAGGCATGCATGTCGCACGGAAACATTACGCATGGAGAAAAAAAAAAAATTATAATTGGTGTAGATTTGTCTCGCTCTTATTATAGCACTGATCTGCTGTACGTGTCGTATAACGTCGGTAACGGGAACGGGAGGGGTCGGGAGGGGGGGTGGATACGCTTCCATCATGGCGCCCAGATACCAGGTGAAGGTAAGCGCAGTGCTCACTGATGCAGGGATCAGGCAGCTCTCTCTCTCTCTCTCTCTCTCTCTCTCTCTCTCTCTCCAGACGCGTTATAACTCACTCTTACGCTCCTAATGCATGCCATAGTGTGAGCATCATTCTGATGAAGCGGCGTGTGATGAGCTGGTGTACTGAGTGCTGTGCTGAGAGAGAGGGATGGAGGTGATGGAGGTGACGCAGAGCCCTGCTTTAGTGACATTGCTGAATGACAGTGGCTGTGGAGACCCATAAGGACTCCTGTTAGTAATGTCTGTGCAAAAGATGTCAGTGTCATTGTTATAGTGGTTATTACTGTAATGTCATTATCACTAACGTTTTAAGAGCAATGCCTATGTCTCAATTTCTAAATGGCCTGCTTGGTGTGTCCTGTACACACACACACACACACACATGCGATAAGCAAATCGACCCCCATACTGCACCATTGTTATGACTACTATTTATTAGAGATGGGAAAAAAAATATATATCATAGTATTGCATTGCAGTTTTTTTTTTGTATCGCAGTTCTGTCACAGTTATTTCTAAATAAAAAATAAAAAAATTAATTTTTAATTAATTTGTGTTTGAATTTGAAGTGTTGCCGTTCCTCCATAATCCTGCAGGTGGCGCACTCTAAACTACTCAAAAATTATTTCCTAAGTTTGTTTAGAATATTAAAGTACAGAATAATGATAAAAAGAGTACAGAATAGGGTGTCCCGTGGGTTTATCGTTATCAATGTTGTTTTGTACCTCCAGGGTTGGGGTTTGATTCCCGCCTTGAGTCTGTGTGTGTGGGCTTTGCATGTTCCCCCAGCATGAGTGTGTTTGCGCCTTGTGATAGACTAGCATCTAATCCAGGGTGTACCCCGCCTCGTGTCCTAAATCATCAGATTAGGTTAACTGTCCTTTCCAAATTGTCCGTAGTATGTGTGGGAGTGTGTGTGTGTGTGTGTGTGTGCCCTGTGTTTAATGGCACCCTGACTGAGGTGTACCCCATATTGTGCCCTAAGTCTCCCCCCCGCGACCCTGTATACAGGATAAAGCGGTATAGAAGATAATTAAAGAATTTGTGTGAATTTGAAGCGTTAAAATGTTGCAGTTTCTCTAAAATCCTGCAGGTGTCGCACTCTAAACTAATCACACAGCACATAATCCCATATGGTAGGAGCAAATTATTTCCGAAGTTTGTTCAGAATGCTAATAAAATCTGGGAAAAAAAAGAATTCAAATATGGAATTGGGGTTGGGTGGGACGGTGGCTTACAGTATATATATATATATATATACACAAAATAGGAATATTATTTAGTTAATAATATATTATTAACTTCTGATACTAACAAAATCATAATACAAATCGAATCGGACACCTAAGTATTGTGATAATATCGTGCACAATATCGATAATATACTGCATCAGGAAGGGCATCCGGCGTAAAACCTGTGCCAAGTTGTTGTGCGGACTGGATATTCCGCTGTGGCGACCCCTTGCCGGGAGCAGCCGAAAGACCAACAACAACATACTGCACCATTATTATAACTAATAATTATTAGAGATAGAGGAAATAAAATTGATTCACAATATATATATATATATATAGCAGTTATTTTGTATCGTAGTTCTTTCACAGTTACGTTTAAAAATTATTTTTTTTATTAGTTTGTGTGTATTGTGGTAAAATGTATAAAATGGTAAAATGGGGACTACTGATCAGAAGGTCTCAGGCTCAAACCCAAGCAGCACCACTAAGTTGCTACCATCGGGCCCTCGCGCAAGGGCCCTTAACCCTCAATTGCTCTGGTGTATAATCAGATAAAATTTAAGTCGCTCTGGATAATGGCGTCTGGCAAGTGGCATAAATGTAAAACGTTGCAGTTCCTCTATAATCCTGCAGGTGATATACTCTAAACTAGAACTATTAATTGCTACTGTAAGTTTGTTTAGAATGCTAACAAAATCTTAAAAAATATATGTAAATTGAATCGGGTTACACAGTGGCGTAGTGGTTATCATTGTGGCCTTGCATCTCCATGGTCAGGGTTCGATTCCCACCTCGGGGTCTGTGTGCATGTTCTTCCTGTGCTTGGTGGGTTTCCTCCGGGTATTCCGGTTTCCTCCCACAGATCAAAGACATGCAGATTAGGTTAATTGGCATTCCAAAATTGTGTGTGTGTGTGTGTGTGTGTGTGTGTGTGCTCACAACGATCATCAATCAACGATCATCAGATATTGATTGCAGGGACTAAAGTAAAGCTCCAATTTGTAAAGCTCCTGTTTCATTGCTTACAAAAGATACTACTATAACTCAATGTCAACATCCACTAAAAACTTAAATGTGATACAAAAAGAATATAAATATACACACATTTTGTACATTTCTCTTTAGACAGACTGCTTTAGACAGAGGGTAATATATAATGAAAATCTACGTGAACTCCTCCCTCCCCCTTTTGACCGAATGTCTCAAGCCCAGTAACGAGTCTCTGGTTCAATGAGCTGCCTTCAGTTCAATAACTAACTTAAATGCATTTGATTGCGTCATAAATTCTGCTAGAGAAGTCATGCCGTTAGCAATAATGTAATGTTTAATTGTAAAATATCCCCTGCGCGATTGCTATTTCTTTGTAAGCACGCTTTGGTTCCGCCATTCACGACAAACTCATGGTAATCCGTCTGGTGTTATGCATTTCATTGCACACTGAAGGCGTTACGAGAATGCCATCTTCCCGGTTTATGCGTGGGAAAGATGTTAATGTTAAAAAGTGTTAATTTCAGTAAAATCTAAAAAAATAATAATAATAATAAATGAACTGCTGTTATTTTTTTTTCATGCATTTGTAAATTTTGCTACTGAAACACACTGACTGGCCAAAAATATAGATGCATGTCTTCATGTGCTTCCATTCTTACGATGATGCACCTATAACTCTGGAATGGGGTCAGTCTGGACTCATCAGATCACATGATGCTATTCCATTGCTCCAAAGTCCACACTTTATGCTCTCTAGCAAACATAGCTCTTTTTTCGGCCAAATTTCCTCCACGTAGTCGACGGTCCAGCACTACGCTTTCAGGTTTTTGGTTTTGATAATGTGTTGACGGGTTCTTAACCCAGTTCCAATAATTTCAAATCTCCTTAGTTGTTTTCTTTGCTTGATGCAGCCCAGTAATTTGACCCTCTCTGAAAAGGCAGCGAAGTCTCATTGCTGAGTCTTCATGTAGACATCAGTCCACTGGTTGACAATCCGTGATGAAAAGAGACAAGTGGACCCAAAACATGCTAGAAAAACACCCCTATCGCATGAAGGTCATATTGTGTTAATTGTTTTATAGAGGAAGCTTCAATTACATTTTATATTAATAGGTGAATATTTGTGTCCCTGCCTGTGAAAACCTGGCTAAAGTCTTTTTTTTTTTTTATTGACAGTTTCTACATAAAATCACATCAATTTAACTGATCTTGTTTCTTTAGTTCTTCTATGCAAAAATTATTCCGGTAAATTTCCAGATGGTCTAAATTTGAAAGTCCTTAAAAAATATACCACATTTGTAGCAGTAAATAAAAATTTCTTGTATTTTGCAAGAGTACCGCTTCTTCTTCTTTTGAATTTATGTGCAATTGGTGCAATACTGCCACCAACTGGAGCAGAAAAAAATATTGCAATATAAAAGACATGACATTTCAGGTCAAGTTAGTCAAGTAGGCTTTTCAAATTCAAATTCAAATTTTATTTGTCACATACACAGTCATACACAGTACAATATGCAGTGAAATGCTTATACGACCGCCCATGACCTTAAAAATTTAGAAACAATTAACAAGAAATAAGAAATAAATAGTTGAAACTATAAGAAAATAGGACAAAATATAAACATTTAAAAAAAATGTATCAAAGAGAAATACATAAGAAATATAAAAAGCTATATGTTCAAAAGACAAAATAGCAGATTAAGTGGAAATAAAAATAGAAATAAATGGAAATGTCCAGAAATGTCCATAAAGTGTGCAAATGTGCATGTATGCACAAATGTGCAATGTCCATGAGTGTCCAGTACCGGGGTATGTGCATCTGTGCATGAGTGAACAGATGAATAGTGTCCATAAGTGTCCATTTCTGTGCGACATTTCTGTGCGAAATTTTTCTGTTCTTTTATTGTCATTTCAACCATATACAGTTCAGTAGACGATGAAACGAAACAATGTACTATATCAGCAAATAAATACCATGATACTGTCAAAAATACTACAGTACTATATACAGTACCATGCTACAGCTACAAGTGGACCACTGTACCTATACTATTGTAAAATTGTGATAACCAGACACCATGGATAAAGCATCTCCAAATCATCAGGTTCATAGTCTGCTGCAGTGGTTGGTACCTACCAAAAGTAGTACAAGAAGACTGGTCAATGGTGACACCAGTTGACTTCCAAAAACACCTATAATGTGGATGTGAGCATCAGAACTGGCCGTGACCATCGACCATGAAAGGCCATGGTGTGTTGTGAAGAACAATGTTTTCTTTTGCATCATGTGGACAGCTGTGTGTAGTTATACTGTATGTGTTGCTTATCTGGGGAAGAGATGGTACCAGGATGCACTATGGCAAGTAGCCAGCGGAGGCAGTGTGATGCTTTATCACCTGCTTAAACATTGTTGCAGACCAAGTTACACCCGTCATGGAAACAGTATTCCCTTATAGCAGTGACCTCTTTAACAGGATAATGCACCCTGATACACTGCACACATTGTTCAGGAATGGTTTGAAGACAGGACGAAAAGTTTAAGGTGTTGCCCCGGCCTCCAAATTCCCCAGCTCTCAATTTGATCCAGCATCTGTGGAATCTGCTGGAAAGATAAGTGCGATCCATGGAGGCTCCACCTCTTACAGGATGATCAGCTACTGGCAGCTTGTTGGCAGATGCAGTTCCACGGTATACCTTCAGAGGTCTAGTGAAATCCAGGCCCTGATGCCTCAAAGCTGTTTTGGAGGCACAAGTCAATCGCTCAAAAGTTCAGGACTGAAATTCCCACAAACAGTTTTGTACCTGGTTCCCAGTTGAGTCTGGTTCCTCTCTAGGTTGTCGTCTCCTTGCTACCATTGTGCGGTATTGTGCTGAACTGCACTAAAAGCATGATGTCCTGACTTCATGCTTCAGGTTTCTAACCAATCATAGACAAGACTGAATTCTTGTAACCAATCATATCGCAGAACGCAGGACTTAACCTCACATAGGGGCGGTTTTGCAATCGTTGTTTTTAAAATTATTTTGGATTTTAATTTAGGAAGAAATAAACAAAAACAAAGTATTTGAGTACTTGGCACAGCTTCTGGTGTAGGAGAGAGCTCCTGAGCTCAGCACTCTGTGTGTTACTGAGCTAATGGGTCCCAGTGATCTTTTTCCTTTAGCATTACACTGAGTATACATGAGAGTATACTACTAAACTACTATACTACTATGATACTATTATTATTATTATTATTATTATTTGCAGTTTATTAATGTACTAGACATAAGTGGCGTTTAAGTCAAACAGGCGCTTGTGATGACGTTTATCTTAATGAAGACGTAAAAGTGATTGCCAGTATTTTATTATAAATGTTGTAGTCTCTTCTATCTCGGTTGTCAATCTCTCACTCTCTACTCTAGTCAAACATGAAGAGCATGGAGCGGGAACTCCTGTGCCCGGTGTGTAAGGACATCGTGAAGCAGCCGGTGGTGCTGCCCTGCCAGCACAGCGTGTGTTTGCTGTGTGCGTCCGAGGTGCTTGTGCAGAGCGGCTATCCTCAGCCCGAGTTGCCCCCGGAGCCCCACTCTCCCGCCTCCACACCAAACACACGCTCGCCGCGCCAGCCCCACCGCTCTGTGGATCGCCCGCTGCGGCCCGGTAAGGGAACGTGTGTGTATGCTGTTAAAAGGGTTAAAATAATAAGACTATAAAAGTAAAGGCGTTAAGGGATTATAAAGGTCATGAGTTTAAGTCCCAGTATAACCCTTAACTGTTTTATGGTTTCCTGTCTCACTTATACCTCACTTTAGACCTCCATGTAAAAGACATATTGATATTTTATTGTTACTGTGTCTCAGAACGTAAAACCAAACTCATTTTTAGATCTAAACTTCTATTCACTACAGAAAGTGATGTGTGTTATGCAATATATTTTTAAATAGATGCACAAAGCCCTTTACTTTTGAAGTTTATGCAACATGATGAGATGATTTTATACGTGGCCCAAAAATGAGCATTTTTCAGCGTTATATTGTCTTGCTTCAAGCAAATTATTCATATTTCCTTGTGAGGATTAATACTAAAATTGTTGTAATCTTTTAGAAGCATATGATCTGTAAAAACTGTCTTAATTTAATTGCTTAAATTAAAAAGAGATGGTTTTTGGTAAAAGCTTTAAAAGCAAAAAATCTGTAGTGTCCGTAACCATGTCAAATTCATGTTGTAATATCTTAACAATTTTGCATTTTAGAATAATACACTTTCAGGTTTATCTATTTTCATGTGAAATCTAAATTTTGGTCAAGTTCATCTGAATGACAGTTGTTAAGATCAATGAAAGATTTAAATTTTAAAAAGTTCCAGACACTACGGACATAAAAGGGCAGGAAACGGCATTTAGCAAATGTGCAGTTTAGTGTATTATTTTTTATCTGATAAAAATATAAATGTGTAGCATATTTACAAAAAACAAGCATGGCTCGGTGTTATATAAGCCTATCACTTTTTAGCACCAATACCATGTTTCGGGCGTGTGTGTGTGTGTGTGTGTGTTCAAAGGTGTAAATAAATCTTTATTGTAGTATATTTTTATTTTTGGTTTTAAAATTTCCCACTTGTTTCTCAGCATGTTTATAATCTCTGAACTATAAATACAAGTTTTAATGATTGTTAATCTTTAAATTTAATAATTTAGTCATGGCTTAACATATGCAGTTTAATTTTTTTAGAATTGTTCAACTATCAGAGAATAACCATAAGAGTTAAAAAATGATAAAGGAAGAAACCACCTAAGTAAATGCTGCCCGGTGAACCTCCACAGGTTTCGGGACATACCCCGGGCGCAGGCGCAAGGAGGGCTTGGTCCAGATCATGCTGTTCCCCTGCGTGCCCTGCGGTCGAGACGTGGAACTGGGAGAGCGAGGACTGGTGGACTGTATGAGGAACCTCACGCTGGAGCGCATAGTGGAAAGGTAATGCCCCGGGCATGGCTTGTTTTTTTCCATTCGGCTTTCCTTCCAGGTTTTGTAATAACACATAGGATATGAAGAACAATAGGGAATGTTTTAATGAAAGATTGATCGCTCTTTTTTGTTTTAATATGAGAACATTTGTTATGTAATAGCACCAAATGTGAAACTATACAACTGTGTTAGAGCACAATGATTAGGAAATCTCAGACAGCTGCTGTTAGATAGTGTTAATGTTCTATGTGGAATTCTTCCTTGGTTTATGAGAAGACTGGCACGGCTTGTGTGTCTCACTCATTAGATGAGACAGGGTCTGACTGGTTGGTTGTCTCTCAGGTACAGGCACACAGTAAGTCTGGGCAGCGTGGCAGTGATGTGTCAGTTCTGCAAGTCGCCTCAGACTATGGAGGCCACTAAAGGCTGCGCTGACTGCAGGGCGAGTTTCTGTAACGAGTGCTTTAAGCTCTACCACCCATGGGGGACTCCGCGCGCCCAGCACGAGCACGTTCAGCCCACCCTCAACTTCAGACCCAAGGTGAGGTCATCTCATTCATCACACTCCAGGAGGAACCAGGAAGGCGGAATATGTTCCTCATCAGTATGTGTTATTCTGAGATAGTCATACCACAGCGCCAACTTATGGCTGAATTTTGAAACACAACATGCAGTTCTTTATTTATTTATTCGTCTTGAGTAGGTAGGTACAACTATATTGTCAATGCATAGTACAGCTACACAGCAACGAAATGCAGATCAGCATCTACCAGAAGTGCAAATAGTAGTGTATATACATCAGTGCAATACATGGCTACATAACTGCAGAACAGGTAATGTTATGATGTGGAAAAGGGGATATAAGAAAAAATATAGCAGGTAATATCCAAAACATTTGGCAGGATGTGTGCATGTGCATATATACATTGAATATACAAAAAAACAAAAAGAGCAGCGATGTATTTTTGTGCAATGTATATAGATATAAATTATGTATATATTAAGAGAGTTGGGATATATAATCAAATATATGTTATATACAATATATGGATAATAGGGGGAGAAAAAAACTTCATCAAAATCAAGGTCATAGTGGACAGGATGTCAGGGTGCCACGGCCACAGAGACCCTGGGGAGAACATGAACAGAACCTTCACACGGAGAGTGATCATTAAAAGAGATTCATTTATACACACTGTAAACCCGAATAAGTTGGCAAAACTCAAAAATTATTATTGGTCTTTCGCCTGCTCCCGGTAATGGGTCGCGACAGTGGACTATCCGGTCCGCACACTGGTTTTACGCCAGATGCCCTTCCTGACACAACCCTCCCATTTTATCTGGGCTCGGGACAGGCACTTCATCCAGTTGTTGGGAATCGAACCCGGGCCTTTCAAATGGCTGGCGAAACACCTACCACTGAGCCACCAGTGCCCTATTGCCCAGATGACGTCAGACGCAAAACCGCTAGTCTGAAAGATTTTAAGTTGGTGGAACTTTAAGGTGACAGTTACTGTTACTTAAGTACTTACAGATACTTAA
>JAOVVA010000012.1:9588404-9598967 GCA_028565275.1 Leiocassis micropogon
AGTAGTAGCTTAATGTGGGAGCCCCCTAGTGACGGGGAGGAATTGGACACGACTAAATTAGGGAGAAAATCGGGGGGGAAAAAATTAAAAATAAAAGTATGGTCAGTCAGGATGTGGCCTGAAAGTTGGTTGACAGCATACCAGGGCGAATTGCAGGGGTCTTGAAAAAACTGCAAAAATTGACTCTCTGCAAAAACTTTATGTAATTGTCAATAGAAACGTTTGACACTTATGAAGTGCTTATATTATACTTCAGTATACCACAGTAACATCTGACACAAAGATCTAAAAACACTGAAGCAGCAGATTTTGTGTCATTCTCGAAACCTTTGGCCAGCACTGTACTGTACTGTAGATAAACATAGTAATCTCACTGCATGCTTACGTATGTGTAATTGTGAATGTGTCCACTAGGGGGCAGAAACTGATAAACTAAGTGAAAGTCACAGTTTGACTTGAGAAATTAAAATAAATATAAATGGCGATGAAGCAAAGTAGTGGATGGATGCAACCTATTGAAGAAAGAAATATGGTTGAGGACTACAATACAACAGAAACATACATAAGCACAGACAGACAGACAGACAGACAGACAGGATATTATACTCCACCCACATTGTGCCATCTCATGTCAGATGCTCAGGAAACATTTAACACTTTTTTTTTTTTTTTTTTTACCTGCCCAGGTATGACCCTGACAGCGGGCATGACAGTGGGGCAGAAGATTCTTCCGACTCTCTGCCCCCTTTCACCTTCCTCACAATGGGCATGGGCAAAATCTACCTGCCCTCCTCTGCCAACGCCCACCACGGAAAGGTCAACCACAGGGACATCTCTAATGCCAACAGCCCCTCCTCGCCCACCGGCGTCACCTATCCTCTCCCCCCGAGGCTGGGTGTGTGTCTGGACTTTGAGAAGAGCCGTGTCACCTTTTACGACGCTCATTCTCTCCGCCCGCTCTGGGAGGGCCCGGTCGATTGCTCGGCGCCTGTCTGTCCTGCGTTCTGCTTTATCGGAGGAGGGGCTCTGCAGCTGCAGGAGCTGGTGGCGAATCGCAATGCAGATCAGACGCCGGTCAGACGAGTCACCATCCAATCCCGTGTCACGAAACTGAGCTGAGACGGATCTCAGTTACACTATCTTAGGAGATTTCGTTTTTATATTTCATACTTAAAAGAAAATACTTTTAAATTGCACTGAAAATGCACTTCAGATGAACTATTATTGTTATTATTATTTGCTTGTTTTTCAATAGGGCTTTTTTTGCTTTACACTGCTTGTGAATTAATGTAAAAAAAAAAAACGAATCATGTGGCCTATATCTTATAGATCTGTATGTAACTATAACTGTAAATAGAATTTCTCGCCTCTACTCTCTAGCAGTACACCTAAAGGGTTTTTGATAATCCCGTCTCGCTGGTGTAATCTACAGTGGTTTCTACCTTTAATCTCCTTACACAACACACATACAGTGTGTTGTTGTACAATTACGGCATTTGGCAGACGTCCTTATCCGCTTTATCTCATCATACATCCGAGCTGTTGAGGGTTAAGGGCCTCGCTCAAGGGCCCAACAATGGTGGTGGTGCTGGGATTCAAACCTGAGACCCTCAGATCGGTAGAGTAACACCTTAACCACTGCCCTATCCACCATCCCTCCAGTGACTCCAAGTGCCAGTTTCTTCTCTTCCTTTTTATCTGATGATGTACGGTACTGACTGTTACACTACTGGTTCATGTGTATATCTAGCATTAGGGTGTACATACTGCACTGTTAATACACAACGTGAGATATTTAGATAGAGAGAAGAAGAAATCAGTATGAGCTATATATGAGCAGTTCCCTGAGACACGCTATCTTACTTTCATTTGCTGTGTAGAAAAAAAATAATCATTCATTTCTGTCTGTCAGTGACCAGAATGGAGTAGTAACATTCTGGTTACAGAGTCAACGCTGAACTTTAGATTGTTTTACTGAAGAAATTACCGAATGAATGTACGAGGTTATAACGTGAGTATGCTACCTCATCCTTGTACGTAGATGAGGAAAGGTGTGTGTGTGTATGTGCGTGTGTGTGTGTGTGCACATACTCTATCCTCGCACTTTTATGCAATTTCTAGCTTGTAGAACATATTTTTAACAGACACTTGGTTTTTGGTTTCATAGGCTTTAAATTGTGCTTCTTTCAAATGCTGAATACTTTTAAGAAGAAATTGACCTAGACGTCACCTGCTGGCAGAATATTCATCAGATATGAACAAAAATATGAAATAAAGCGTAAATCTGTTAACATCTAAACTGTTCTTGTGTTTATTGCCGCTGCACATCGTATTAAGGAGAAGTGTGAAGCAATACAGTGCACTGAGCAGTAGGGGGCAGCGGTATTCCAAGCTGGAATATCCATCACATCATCATAATATTCCCATTTAGAAACCTCTGTAGTCCAACTAGGGAACGTGGAGACCAATAGTGACCATTATATTTATTCCCATTTTTACAACCGTGGTAGGATGTCCGGAACACCAATTAGCCTAATCTGTGGGAGGAAACCAGAGTACCCGGAGGAAACCCTTCAAGCATGGGGAGAACTCCATGCACACCGACCCCGAGGCGGGAATAGAACCCGTATCATTTCCAACCTAACACATCTAATTAACATCAAAGCAGTCTGCACAGGTTGAGCAGCTTGATTAGCACTGTTGCCTTCACCTCCAGGGTCTGGGTTTGATTCCCACCTCAGGGTCTGTGTGTGTGTGAAGTTCGCATGTTCTCCCCGTGCTTGGTGAGTTTCCTCCAGGTATCTCAGTTTTCTCCCACAGTCCAAAGACATGCAGATAACTGGCGTTCCCAAATTGCCTGTAGTGTGTGTGTGTGTGTGTGTGTGTGAGTGTGTGGAGTATACAGTATGTATATGTGTGTGTGTGCCCTGCGATGGATCGGCACCCCATCCAGCGTGTACCCCACCTCATGCCCTAAGTCTCCTGGGATTGGTTCCAGGCCCTCCGTGACCCTGAATACAGGATAAACGATGAGTGAGTGAGTAATTAAGCCAGGTGTTGCTAATAAAAAGAACAAGGGTAGTTCATCATCAAGAACTGTGACTAAACATTTTGCAGGTACGTGTCTGCATTTTACAGAGAAGTCAGTCATGACCTCAGAGTCGCACTTGTTGCTGCTCATCAGTCCGGGAAGGGTTAAGAGGCCGTCGCCAACTATTTGAAACTTATCATTCTATGTAGCGAGTAGGATTGCGTACTAATGAAGAGCCGATTTAAGACGATCGCCAAGCTTCCCTGGAGTCGGGCGTCCCAACAGAAAAAATTAAAATAAAAATACAGTTTCAATGTCAGACTGTTTAATGTTCAGAAATGGAAAAGCTTAAAACTTTGACCTATAGGCCTTTTCACATTCATGACAGCACAATGAGGAGTATTGATTTCATGAAGGGGTGGCTAGGAACATTTCTTCTCACTGAAAAGATTATGGAGCAGCACTTACTGTAGGCTTGCAAAATTACATTAGAACAAATGATTAAATCAATTCTGGAACAATATCCTTCAAACTGATGAGATCTGTGAGGAGATGTTCGGTCATCATCCACAGTGCCGTGTTTGCCAAAAACCAGACACACTTCAATGTTTTAACAACTGCCCTTGACTTAAAAATGTAAAAGAAAAATAGAGAATTTTAAATAAAGGATATGGGAATAATAAAGAATAAGAAAAATAAAGTATGAAAAGAAAATATTCAAATAAGGAATATAAAATATGAAATAAGAATATAATAATAATAATAATAATAATAATAATAATAATAATAATAATAATAAAAATGTACAGTATAGTAAATATATCTAAAAAAAATCTTCTGGCTGTAAAATATACATTATGTACAAGTACTAAAAATAAAAAATTGAATTCAAAATAGAATTGGGATGGAATTAAGGTGGAATGTCCAGTCTTGATAGTAGCAGCATAACAGCGTGCAAATTATGTGCAAATGAGCAAATAATGGTTTTGGGATTTGTTTTGCAGCCAAAGCACCCAAGGAACATGCAGTCGCTGAGACAACGATGAACTCTGTGCTATAAAAGAATATCGTAGAGATAAATGTGAGGCCAAGATGGACACACAACAGGACACAACAGGACAATGGTCCCAATTACTAGTACACTAACTAGTACATAGTAGATCTTAATTACACTAGTGCATGTTCATCAGAAAGACTAAAGGAGAACAAAAAGTTCAAGGTGTTGGAACGGCCAAGTCAAAGTCCAGACCGTAAACACATTGAGATCTAAAGAGTGTTTTAAATAATTACTCATTCAATCAATGAACTGAAGAAATGTTGTAAAGAAGAGTGGACCAAAGTGTTTCCAAAAATTCTACACGAGACATTTACTTCGAATTATTGCTGCGACAGGCGCACGGTGGCTTAGTGGTTGGGGTCCACATTTGATTCCCGTCACGGTGGAGGGTTTCCTCCAGGAACTCTGGTTTCCTCCCAAAGTCCTAACACATGCAGACTAGGCGAATTGGCGTCCCCAAATTGGGGACATAGTGTGTGTTAAAAAGTGTATATGTATGTGTGTGTGCCCTGTGACAGATTAGCACCCCGTCCTGGATGTGTCCCGCCTCGTGCCCTTAGTTTCCTGGGATGGGCTCCAGGCCCCCCGAGACCCTGAGTACAGGATAAAGCGGTGTAGACAGTTTGAGTCGCGAGTCAGTGAGTGAGTGATTGCTGCAACATAAAAAAAAAATTGTGTTTTGTATTTATTTTTTCCCAGCTGATTTCTGATGGTTGGTTTATTTTATTTTATTTCATCTTTGGAGAGGGAGGGGTGTGTGGGATAAACAACATACTGAAATCTGTTGTGTTTTCTTACCAGCCAAGGTTATTTTATAGTCGGTGAGGAGCTCGAAATTGTTCTCTATGCCCTGATAAATAAAACCAGACATTCTTTCTCTTGTGACTGTACCTCACGTTTAGCATTTTCCACATTAACCTTTATATTTTTTTGTTTTTTTAAAGACTTGTACTCAGAGCTAACTGTGGGATCAGTTTAATCAGTTCCACTCCTGTGTTGTCCTGGGTTTTGGGAGTCCCTACGCTGATTTTTCTTTTTCTTGCTGCCTTAAAACATGTGAACGCCAGCATGTGTGTTTAATTGCTGCCGTCGTGACTGGTTCAAGCTAAATCAAAATGAGTGAGCGAGACATTATACATGTAAAGTATTTGAAATTAAAAAGTGGAGTCAAACCGAGACATCATGTAGCTTGATTCTTACTGAAATTACGCTGGAATCTGGTGAATCGGGGCTGCGGTATTTTAATTATTCCCACCAAAAAAAAAAAAAAAAAAAAAAAAAGGTTTACGCAGATGTTCCCTTCCTCTATCTTTTCCATTTACTGCCCTGCCTTTTGTCCCACATTTGAGACAGCTGCATGCATGTCCTTCACTCCGTATCCATCTGTTTCCTCAAGACTCCTAATTCACCTGGCTCACATCATTCTCATCATCATCCTGCTCACACTGATCCCATCTCCTCTCTTCTGTCACCTTCTCTGGCTCTCCTCTAACCTTTGTCTCTCTTTCTCTCTCTCACTCTATTCCCAGTTCCCTCGCAGAAATCTGCAACAGATTGTGTTCAGGCAGACTGAAGGTATGTAGCCACAACACCGCACACACTGCTGGTCTCTAATCTCAGCAGGAAGCCTTCGCCACGCTCAGGGGGGGAGAGAACATGTCGAAATACAGCAGATTTGCCTCTGCTTAACCTTCTACACTTATCTTCTGATAAGTGCTCGCCTTTTCCTGAAAACCGCACTCTGTATGTCAGTAAATGGTTCAGTTTTGCCTGGGATCTGACATGACCCAGTCTTAAGGCCAGACAATTATAAATGTTCTTGATACTACACTCTAAAGGAGGTAGGGGTTTATACCCCGCTGGGTATAAGTACCCGTTGTTGATGGGAAAATAAATTGTAGGAATAATTACAAATAAATTGGATTGGATTGCTAGAAATCGAAAAAGTTGATCGCTAAAAAAAAAAAATGAAGTTTTGTGTGTGTGTGTGTGTGTGTGTGTGTGTGTGTGAAAGTTGACCAGAGGTTGTATAATTGGAAATAAATACGATGCCCACCATTGTCCTCTACGGTCCCTAGTTGGACTACAGCAGGTTCTGGATGGATGGAATGTATGAAACGTAAAGTTATCATTGAAAGAGCAAGTTCTGACCAATGTACAGACAAGCCCATGCTTTTATATATATATACTGTATAGATTGTACTGTAAGGTAATGATTGTCACCTCAATACACAACGTAAAGAGGCAGGGGTACCTCAGTGGTTAAGCTGTTGGACTAATGATCAAAAGGTCCCAGGTTCAAAACCCACTACCAAGTTGCCACTGTTGGGCCATTGTGCAAGGCCCCTAACCCTCATCTGCTCACAGATATAATCAGATAAAATACATGATTATCAGCTGAATAATCAGCTAAAATGGAAGATGCTCTGGATAAGGGTGTCTACCAAATTCTGTAAATGCAAATTGTTTCTTGCTTTGGTCTGTGATGGGGAAATGCTTAATAACAGATGTTTATGATCACAATGATGCACTTTCATAATTGAAGTACTGTAAAAGTTTCATTAAATTCTTTCCAGCCAGTTTCCCGTGATGCTGTGACAAAATCTGGCTGGACAGAATGGACAGATGAAATGCGCTCAGTTTTGTTTTTCTGTTTGAGATTTCTTTCTCGATAACAGCCCAAAGCCCAAATTCTTGGCTGACTTCATTTTCTTGCCACATAACGTTGCTGAGCCTAGACCTGAAGCAACCCCAGATCATAATGCTGCCTCCAGAGGCTTGTACAGTGGCCGCTATGCATGATGGGTGCATCGCTTCATGCACTTCCCTTCTTACCCTGACGTGCCCATTTCTCTGGAATAGGCTCAATCTGGACTCATCAGACCACATGACCTTTTTCCATAGACCTTTTCCACTACCAAGTGATTTTCTAATGGCCACATGAGTGATTTTCTAATTTCCAACGGGTACACGGCTGTTTAGTCCCAACCCTATGAGTTCTCATCACATTGTGTGTGTGTGTAAATGGAAATGCTCTTACTTTCATTTTCATTTAAGTGATCTCCATGAAATATTTAATAGTCATTAGTAGACAGAATATGTTGTAAGTAGTGAGGAAGAGAATCCATTAGTTTGAATGTTTGGGAAAGAGGATTGGGAGAAGCCTTTATTCTGCTTTTATGGCATGAAACAGATACCTGCTGATCCGGACGTTATTACGGACTAATAACGACTAATAATGCCATGTGTCTGGTCTGCTGTTAATGCAATTAAAACTTATGGCTCAAGTGAGAAATAACAAGCAAAATGAGATTCAGGTTGAGTTAATTTCCCAGCGGTGTGCTGTATCAATCAGCTCAGGGTAAAGAGTAACGGGATGAATATCGAAGGATTAAATGGATGTACGGCTTTTGATGTGTTTCAACATTTCATGAAAAATCCAGCTGATCATGAGGCTCATGTAAAGTCCCTGCTAAAATCCTTTTTTTTCTTTGCTCAGGTTAGACTGAGCTTTCTGAGAATCTGTGTTTAGTCTGACTTTATAAAGATGATGGCCAAATACAACACACTAAGGCTCTGTTTGACTAAAGCACCTGTTCAGTATGACATCATGTTAGTACTACAGCTCTCTCCTCAACACTATACTCCTCCTGTTCTCTTCTGTTCTTTACGTAGCCATAGACTAACCATCAACTCAGCATTAAGGATTGGTGGCTCAGTGGTAGGTTTCTCACCCGCCATGTGGAGGGCCTGGGTTTGATTTCCACCCAATGCTTAAATCCCAGCCAGCCAGTCACAAGCCTGAATAAAAATCTTGTGTTACCCTTGTAATGCTCTTCACTCCTCTCTCCTGGGTAGGCCTTCCACTAGATTTTGGAGTGGATATGTGTTCAATCAGTTCAGCTACAAGAGCGTTAATGAGCTCAGGTGCTGATGGTGGGATGTCGAGGAGGCCCCAGCTCTAGTTCATCCCAGAGGTGATGGTTCAGTGGGGTTGAGTTCACTCAGGCTCTGTGCAGGACTCTCGAGTTCCTCCACTCCAACACATTCCTAACACACTACGACTTCATGGAGCTGGGTATGTGGATCTCACAGGGGTGTCATCATCCTGGATAAGGGTTTTGGGCTTCTTAGTTTTTAGGCAAGCGATAATGCTATAGTGTACAGAGACATTCTATACAAATTGTGTGCCTCTAACTTTGTGCATTATTGCTCAGTGATAGGTTTCTCGCCTACCATGCGGAAGGCCCGGGTTTAATTCCCAGCCAATGCCCAATGCCTGGATGCAGTACTGGTCCCAAGCCCGGATAAAATGGGGAGGTTGCTCTAGGAAGGGCATCCAGTTTAAAACCTGTCCCAAGTTGTTGTGCACATCAGTTGGTCCACTGTGGCGACCCCTCAACGAGATCAGCCGAAAGACTAACATTTGGATTATTGGTATTATTTAGCAGGTTCCACGTGTGCATAACATGCAAAACATATCCTAACATATCCAGCACTGTGGCCTCGCACCTCCAGGGTTGAGGGTTCGATTCCCACCTTGGGTTTGTGTGCATGGAGTTTGCATGTTCTCGCCGTGCTTGGTTGGTTTCCTCCGTGTTCTCCGGTTTCCTCCCACAGTCCAAAGACATGCAGATTAGGCTGTTGGTGTCAGCCTAATTGGTGTCCCCAAATCGCCCATAGAGTGTGTGTGATGGATTTCCTCCAGGCCCCCGTGACCCTGTACACAGGATAAAGCGGTATAGGAGATGTATGAACGAATGAATGATGATGATGAAGATAAGTCACTGGAACATCCCATACTTGCTGTTACGTCTAGGAAAGAGCAGAGAAGCAGTTCAGCTATCTGTTATATAAACATTCGTTCTGAATCATTCTCCTCTGAGAGAAAACAGAGCTTCGTTCCAACTCCACATGCTCCACCAAAGCACCCCATTTCCATTCTTTCTCCTAAAACGTCTTTAAAAAGCCAGGATAAATATTGATTTCTTCTAAGCTGAATTCCTTTCACCAAATATAACAGCCAAGTTAAGCAGCTGATTTACAGTATGTCTGCGCAGTGTTATTGAGCAAAAGCACACTAATATTGTGATAACACTGAAATATTGTAAAAAATTTTTAAAAAAAAGAATCAGAGACCACCCTTTTGTTTTTAATCAATTTTTGTTAGATGGTGAAAGAGGAATGTATTTTTTTTTTATTTTAATTCCATTGTTATTTATGACAGATATTAAATATCAAAAATCTTTAACAAGACAAATCAGCATAAAATCTGTAAATATTTTATCTCTCAGACTGACCTGCATGAATAAGTATTGCATAACTTTATTATTAATGTAATGTCTGTTTTTCTGTACAATATCATCTGAATAATTAACAACACATGAATTGCCCTGATCGCCTATTTTATTTAAAACAATAGGGTCAAACTTTTGCAACACACAGTAATGTGCAAAAGTCTTGGCCCTGTCATTTCTTCATATTTTTCTTCCACAGAGCCAGACATTCTTGTATTTTTAAGATAATCTAAAGGAATAGTTCTCCTTTCAGTCCAGTCCCTGTACCTGAGCAATTTCAGAATAATGTTTTTTTTTTGTTTGTAGAATCATTCAAGAATAACAAACCATCTAACTTAAGGCAATGAACTAGTGAGAGAAAGGTGATGGCAGATGATCAGGACGGTGATTAGTATACTGGTGATGCTGAATAATGCTGAGTGGTTGGAACAGACAAGAGGGGAGATGAGGTCGCTGCTGAGGTTGTTACATAAACAACCCATTTTTTTAATTGTATCTTTCGGCACTGTGCAAAACATTTGTACCCATTTTTTAAATTGAATCTACATAAATTCATTAATAAATTTAATATGAAGAAATGAGGGGGTCATGACTTTTGCACAGTACTGTATTAACTGTACTGCATATTTATCACATATTGAAAGAATAAATCACTTTTTTTTATTATTATGTTATCATTCCCAGCAGGTGAGTCTGCATTGGCCCTTGCCTCGAGATCTAAGGTCAGTTCGAGTGATATTAAAGGCGCTGAACTCAGAACCTTGTGCCGTTCAGTAGAACAGGCCTGAATGTCTTTCACTAAGTATTTATTTGAAATAAAGAGTGCAATAAGAAACAGCCTGCTGAACAAATAGAAGGAAATGGTGCATGGTCTGTGTCATTTACGCGTCTTAGATGTCAGTGTGTATTTCAGGGACATTTTCATCACTCCTCAAACACGCTGCACTGGATCATGACGCCTGTAAAAATTCCAGGTTGGGGGGGGAATAAAAAACAAAACAAAAAAAAAAACAGGGCAGGACACAGAGTCAACTGAAGGTTTGTAAAGACACGCGTTTGCTGGAATGTTGTGTTGAGTCCAGCTGTGCACACATTACTGTGCTGAGGTACAGTGGGAGTGAGAGACAGACAGCAGGACAGGGAAAGGACGTGTTACAGCAATAGAGCTGAAGCTTAAC
>JAOVVA010000012.1:9599067-9610855 GCA_028565275.1 Leiocassis micropogon
TAAGATTTTGTTACAGCATCACAAAAAACTGGCTGGACAGAATTTAATTAAACTTTTTAAAATATTGAGTAGAAGTGAGGTTATGAGTACTTATGTGCAAGATTATGAACCGTTTGACATTGCGTGTATGAGTCACACTGTGGGCGCGTCTTAAATCGACCACTGGACAGAATTTAATGAAACTTTTGCATTACTCAGATCTCAGCCTGAAATTTAACCTGCACCATAAATTAAATCAAAATATTTGTCATGAACAGTTATGTTTCGGATTTAATAATTTACTTTAAAATAAGCTAATAATAAGCTACTTGCTCAATGAAAACAAACATCTGCACCAATTGACATTAATTAGAAAAGCTAAACTAAATATTTTTACTGGAATTCGTTTATTTTTTCACTGCTGAATATTATAACCGCTGATGCTCAACCTTACAAAATGTATTAATAAGTTAGACAGAAAGACAGACAGACATGTACGTGGACTTCGACCTGAAATAATAATAATAATAATAATATCACTGATTACATTAAATCTGATCAGTTTATTTTTAGCTTTAACCTTTTAACTATTTCTACAAACTCATACTTGATACCTGCCACCAAAAAAGCTGCACATGTCTGACAGATTGTGAAGAGGAAGTCACGAGAAACATGAGGAGAAGAAACTTTACAAGATAAATGACAAAAGGTGAGGGGTGGACAGAGAAACTGACGCAGGAAATACATGGGCGGGCAGAGATGGATAGACCAAGAAACAGAAAGAGATAGATAAAGGTGAAGAAAAACATAAGGCAGACAGAGATAGGGATAAAAAAAAAATGGTCAGAAGAATTGACCTCATAGTGGGAGAATGAGCAAGAGAGAATGTGCTCACAGTCAACACATGCTCCTGTTTTGGGTGGCACACTGGTAAGGATCAAAGGTCAAAGGTTGGCAGGTGCCACAGGGACCGGGAAAGGAAAAAAAAAAGGGCGCAGAGGTCAGGAAGAAAATATCACAAAATGTCCTGCATGTCTATACCGATACACTACAGAGCGGTGATGCCTGAGAATGTTCTAACACCAGAACAAAAAAAAAAAAAAAGCATATTTGCCTTATGACATATGCCTCGCAAAATATTACACACGCCTTCTAAATATTTAAAAAACAGCCTCCTGAAATGTCATTATAGCAAGAGAGCAAACACCAAGATGTGTGAGAGAGAAAGAGAGAGAGAGAGAGAGAGAACGTGATAATAATAATAATAATAATAAACGTGATAAAGAAAGAGTGATAAATATGAAACATCTTGAAAATAACTGGCAACATAACAAGTTAGTAACAGAAATTAACTTGTCTTTCAAATGTTCCACATGAAATCATAAGTAGTTAGTTCCGACCGAGTAATCTGATTGGACGAGAGGCGTTCCACGAGTGCTGATAATGGACAGTAACAGCACTGGGACGTTTAACTATATGTATCACTATGTGTCCAGGGTGTTATAACAATCATTGGGTCG
Source organism: Leiocassis micropogon (assembly GCA_028565275.1). NCBI lineage: Eukaryota > Metazoa > Chordata > Actinopteri > Siluriformes > Bagridae > Leiocassis > Leiocassis micropogon. The sequence goes on from JAOVVA010000012.1 coordinate 9,600,567, forward strand.
CGTTACAGAGGAGAGAGCAGCTGCCTGCCAAAACCCACATTCACACACAGTCACAGAAGCACTTTCAGCAAGAACACACATCTGATGACGTTACGTCATCTTAAACAACATGATATGTTCCTAAAAATCATCTGAGTCGCGTCTGAACAATCCGTGTTGCAAACTAGCTTCTAACACAAGGCTGACTCCCAAATCACTCTCTAACTCCTGATCAAGGGCACTACTTGGTGTGTGGAACAAGGGATTTTTATTTAATGCTATTTGCAAATTGACCCCAGAACCTAAGAGGTCAGATGATATTCTAATGTGGAATAAGGGTAAATACAAAGTAGATCTAGAATGTTTGGACCATCTACCACCTCCATATTTCATTCCTCTCACCTTGTGGCTACATACAGTAGTACTGATATAAATTTAAAACTACAGTACTGTGCAAAAGACTTGGGCTTATTTTCTTTTTTTAATACGACTTTTTTTTTATATAAGATTTTTTTTTTTTTACCAACTTTGTTATACATGTTTATTTTATCACATCATTATTAAGTCATATTAAGACATTTCTGATTTTCATATATTAGTATTCCATTTTACAGGAAAATATTTGTAAGCCAGAAAAGAAAGCAGGATATTATGTAAAAGACCACTTTTCAGATAAAAGAAAAAAGTTCTGGGATTTGCTGCATGAAAAAAAAGCAGGTGTGACAAAGTCCTCAGAAGGACTGTGGCTGGTTCTGAAGGAGGTTTTAGTAGAACTAATCAGCTGCACCATTTGAAAAAAAATAAAAGTCTTTGCCCAAACCTGTTAATTATTGAATTCAGGAGTTTCAATCAATCAGGCTCCTTATCCCCAGTGAAGGACAACCTTAATACTTCACCATACCAAGACATCTTGGACAATGTGATGCTTCCAACTTTGTGGCAACAGTTTGGGGAAGACTCTTTTCTATTCCAACATGAGTGTCCCAGTGCACAAAGCAAGGACTATAAACACATGGTTTGATGAGTTCGGTGTGGAAGAACTTATCTGGCCCGAACACAGAGCCTCAACCCCAATGAGCACCTTTGGGATGAACTGGGATGGAGATTGTGAGCCAGGCCTTCTCGTCCAATGTCACTGCCTGACCCCATAAGTGCTCAACAGGATGAATGGGCACAAGATCACACAGAAACACTCCACAATCTTGTGGACGGCCTTCCAAGAAGAGCGGAAGCCGTTATGGCTGCAAAAGGGGAACTAACTCCATATTGAAGTCTATGTATTCGGATACAATCTCATTGCAGGTTTGGCCAAATACTTTTGTTTGTATAGTGTAATTTCCTTATAAAATTGCACAACTCGTTCCTGAGACTATATTTTAAGAAATGGGTCATCACATCACATCAATTATTGACTTTGTTTCATTAATAGCAGTTTACTTTTTTTTTTAAAAAGTATTTATTCAATATAGAAACATTTTAAAGGCATTATGTTTATTAATCTCAACGGATAATTTCTAACGTTCCTTACACTAACCTTCATACCTGTCTGGCCTATGACCGCTTCACAGCCGTGCTGATATTCAGCACAACAGCACAACCTCAAGTTTGATCCTGCTTAATTATGACAGCCGTAATGCATGTCATATGACAGCATGATGATTAAGTGGTTAGCACTGCTGCCTCGTACTGTACCTCCAGGATTTTGCATGTTCTCCCCAGTGGTACATTCTTCACAGGATAAACAGTACAAGAGCAGTAACACACTCCAGACTGTTTGGTTATACAAAATATAATCAGCACTAATCACATAACCATCTCAAATTGAATTATTTTTGTATAACCACGCAGTCTATTTGGTGTTGGTAAGATAAATAAACCGTATTGTAAATTGTCTAAACTGTGTACATGACACCCAAAAGTTGTTTTATTGCCTGTAATTTGCAAAGTTTCAGACTTTAAGTGTACACAACTCGAGTTCTGTGAAAGGTCAACAGATCTGCTTAGTTTGTTAGACCACACACACACACTCACACACACACACACACACACATACACACCCATTTCTGCTGAACTCCTAACATCACTTATAATTGCAATACATAATCCCCCACATCTGCATGGTTTGCACATTACCACAGCTGTATGTTTTGCATTCTGAACGCTTGGCCTCTTGTTCCGAGGCAGTTAAAGGTTACATATGTTCCTGTTCAGCATGCGCCATTCACAATGCAAGTCCGATGTGTAAGACCAACATACGGTATCCATGTTATCAGGACAGAATGTATATTCTGTAAACAAAGCAAATATGTAGTTGTACTTCATCATCTCCACAGGCCACAAACCTGACCCCGACTGTCTGGCCCGTGTGCACGATGCTAATTCAGATGTATAGTACTTTGCAAAAGTCTTGGGGCCCCCTTCCCTCATTTCTAAATGTAATGGTAAAAACATTGGTAAACATACATGTAAGTACAAATTTAATAGAAAATGCAAAACAATAATACATTTCATTGCATCTACTCAAGTCTAGACCAGTTAAATAAAGACCACAAATAAAGGCCCCAGATGATTTGTTCTTACCTTTGATGGAATAATATTATACCAAAAGTAAACATCCATCCATCCATCTATCAAGGAACCTCTGTAGTTCAACTAGGGACTGTGGAGGCCAATGGTGACCGTTATATTTATTCCCCTTTTACGACCGTGGTAGGACCTTCATTCAAAGACCAGCATTCACACACACACTGGGAATTCCATTTATAATTATAATAATCTATTTGTCTGTGTGAGGATACCAGAGTACCTGGAGGAAACCCACCAAGCTCTGGAAGAACATGCAAACTCCACTCACAGACCAGAGGTGGGAATCAAACCCAGCCACTTGCTGGTATTGAGTTGTCTAGTACCTTTCATCTTTGGAACTGCCGTAATTTTTTGTGCCATACTGTAGATTCGACAAGACGCTGGAGGCATTCCGTAGAGATTTTGCTCCATATTGACATTGTAGCATCAAACAGTTTGCTGTAGATCTGGATGAGTTTTTAACGAGATGTTATCAGCTCGACCCAGTCTATCCATTCTCCTCTGACTTCTGGCATCAACAAGGCATTTTTGCCCAGAGAACTGCCCTCACTGGATATATATATATTTTTTTTCAATCTATTCTCTGTAAACTTTAGAGACGGTTGTGATTGAAAATCACAGTAGATCAGCAGTTTCAGAAATACTCAGACCAGCCCGTCTGGCACCAACGACCATGCCACGTTCACGGCAACTCATATTTCCTTTCTTTCACATTCTGATGCTCGGGTTGAGTTTTCAGTGACTGTATATCAATAAAGAAACACCACACTATGTTCATGCATTTTACCATTAAAGGCTAATAAAGAAGTCTAATTATCTATATAGTGGCACAGTGGGTAGTGCGGCCACCTTGTAGATCCAGTGGTTTTGCTTACTGCAGAAGTGGACTTCTCTTATGTTCTTCTTGTATCGTTGTGTTGAGATGAACGAATGACCAGTCCATGAGTATCAATAAACAACAACAAAAAACATCTTCCAGTACAATTCACCAATGGTGATAAAATGTAGATATGGAGGTACGAGAACAAAGAGAACCAGTGAAAGCTCAGGATTGACGCAAGAGTCTTGAAAGTGTGAGACAGCAAGTCTCTACCTGATTTTTTATCACTGTGTTGAATTGATGATTACTCCTGAGCTTTGCTCCTTCAGGATTCCTCTTAACTCCAAAAGGTCATGCAGGTGCACCACCACCCCATTACTCTACTCCCTTCACTGACTTCCTGTACTCCCCCTCCATCAAAATGAACACACTGATGCTTGCCTACAATGCAAAAAACAGGCCAGCACTCACTAACCTCAGAGCACTTATCGCACCCGACACTGCACTACGCTCCATCGATCCTCTAGAGCTGCTCCACTGCTCCCACCATCTCTCAGGGTACAAGGAAGTCATGCATGAAGACTCGTCTCTGTTCTGCCTCCTAGGTGGAGAAAAACCTCTTCTAGATGTCGGAACATCTCTTCCTAACCTGGTGAAAAATATACGTTAGTGTGTTTTGAATACTTTCAAATCTTCAATAGTACGTTGAAAATATACATAAACAAATCTGTTAATATATAAAAGGTATATGAACATTATGCTTTTACCAATTTTTGGAGTTAAATTTAAACTTACCTTTAAAATGTATTATAGTAGACTGTCTAAATATGTCATGGGAAAATATACTTCAGTGTAATTTCTATAGTACTTATTTTATCTTTTTTTTTTTCTTTTCATTTAGACAATCCTCATGTGAGAGATAAACTTTCTGGATTGGTTGTTTACTTTCCCCAAAAGTGGCCTTCAAGCGTTACCGGTACTTTGGTAAATCAGTGCTGTTTTTGTATGGGAACAGGGTCTTTATTCCATTACAGTATGTTTTCTTGTTTTTGGCCATGTGTAAACTTATGTGTGAGTTAAAGGGTTTAAATGGTTGATTATTTAGCTGTTTTTTAGAAATATGGTCAGTTTTCTTTTTTTTTTTTTTTGGAATCATTTGCAATTTATAAAAAAAAAAACTGTTAAACTCATGAATGAAATGTGCCTTATCATTAGTGATTGTGTTAATGTTATGTATTTCACTGGCCTTAAAAACAGTGGGTTAATGCTCTGGGTTACAGATCAGACGGTCACCGGTTCAAGCTCTGACTTGACACGATGCCATTGTTGTGCCCTCGACACCAACCTGCTTCGGGGGTGATGTATCATGGCTTCCTGAGCATGGACATGTGGAGTAATATATATGTGACAAATAAAGCATTAGCACTGTCGCTTTGCATCTTCAGGGTCTGGGTTTGATTCCCTCATTGGGTCTGTGTGCATAGAGTTTGCATGTTCTCCCCGTGCTTGGAGGGTTTCCTCCCACAGATATGCAGGTTAGGCGAATTGGCCTTCCTAAATTGCCCGTAGTGTGTGAATAACAATCTGGTTTCCAGCTGGCAACCCGACCCCTTAAGTAACTACCCCAGAAACGACGGATATATCTTCAGGGTGGGGAGGATCCGTCGCCCAATGTGAAGGATGGCACATAGACGGACCAAAATATATTATTTTTATCTACAAAGTTTACTTCTTTAGTAACTGGATTTAGCCAGAAGTATAACTGAGCACGCTTCTGCTGCAATAAGAAGATAATTATAGTATATTACACATTATGCTAATTTTTATAATATACTATAAAGACATACTTTAATTTCACTAATCACTGTATGTACACTAATATGTTCACATCATATATTTTACATTTGAGTATACTCAGAGTTGTGATACACTTTAATTACAACTAAAATACACTTAGTACAAATTTTTTGTTCCAAAACAGCAAACCCAAAGTATAACAATCAAGTCTGACTGCAAGTACAATTAAGCATGCTTTGGGATGTTAAGATTTAATATGCTTAGCATACTTTTCATCTGAGTAAAGTAATTCAATAACAATAAAATCTGATAAATAAATAAATAAAAGAAGAAGAAGAAAAAAAAAAACAGAGTTTAAGTAGATGGTATTCTTAGTCCATGGCCTCCTGAACCAGTATCAGGAGGTATTTACTGATAGAGACCTCCATGCACTTCTGTAAGTCATTCATGATAAGGAGATCTACAGGTACCAATAATTATAAAGAGTAAACGAAGATGGGTACATTCCTAAAAATACAGCACTGATGATGCAATACATAGAGTAAGAAGGGGAAGGGGGGGGGGGGCAAGTGATTCATCTTAAACTACACACAGTAGTGTTTTTGTTCCCATAATTGTTCTTCTATGGTCCTTTAATTATTTATTTATTTATTTTGACTGTGTAAAGAGATATCTTCATGTCCTCTGATAAACGTTGCGTGTGGATCCCTGTAGTAAACACAGACACACGAGTGACCCCATTATCTTCACCCTAAATTCTGATAGTCAATAAGTTCAGCTGTAAGCAGCCCCATGCCCCGTATACAGTACACTGTACTGCTGTCTGTGTTCAATCAGTCATGTAGCGGATGCTACAGCAGCCATATTCACCTCAAAAAGACCTTCGTCACTTCTATTACTTCTTTGTTATGGAGTATTTCTCACCGAATTTACATCATAAACTTAACCCGAAACCAGAAAAACAGCCTTCTATATCCATTCACAAAGATAGCCTTGCGTAATTCTTTCATCAACAGAATATAGTCTAGCCTAATTACAGTTAACATTGTAAGTATTTTAAGCCTAGCTCACATTGCAAATCACAGCCTATACTACTAAAATACATAGTGTAATAAAGTCCACACTGCAGACTCCAGGGTTACCTAGATTTATTACAGTGCATGGCTATAAACATGAGACATGAGTCGGTTTGGCCTATGAAGATGTGTTCCCACACGCTCAGGTGATTAGAGATCGGTTAGAGATACACCACCTGTACAGTTTTATTTATTTATTTATTTTTTTGATAAATGATCGAGAAGCGGGTCAGTGGGTTCCGGTCTAGACTAAAGCCATTTACCCCAGCTGTGTTTTACAGTAGGCCACATTGGGCTCATTAGAATTGATTCCTGTCTCTGCCAGAGGACCAGTGGAAATGGCACGACACAGCTGGGAGCGATACCCCACCATGTGGCAATTAAATAAAACACCAATATCTGTGATGAGAGAAAGAGAGAGAGAGAGGGAGAGAGAGAGAGACAGGCTGTGATTTTGCTTTGTGCTCGGTCTTGAAGTTAAAGTTGTGCAGACTTCTCATAATGAACTCCCAAGACATTTGCTGTATGACATTTCTGGTGAATAAAGGCGTGAAAGCGATTGACATTTACAGAAGACTTCAAGCACAATGCGGTGATGAGACTTGAATGGTGCAAACGTTTTAAAGAAGGACGTACGTCTGTGAATGAAGATCCCGGCCGAGGTGGCTCAGAGCCCACTGCAGTCGTGTCCTTGAAAATCGACGGATAACTTGTACACACAATCGTACACGCAATCGTTCACAGAATCATTCACAATCACACATCATGACCTCGCTCCAAGCCATTTCCACACATGTTTGTGCCGTTAAAGGAGTCCCTGAGAGGCCAGTGTAAATGTCTGAAACCCTGGCCTCCCAGGAACTCCTGAGAAACCTTTCTACCTTGATGGTATTCAAGCACTAATGAAATGCCGAGATAAGTGCACCAGTGTAGGGAAATACAGGATTTTATTCAGTCCCAGTTTGACTTGAATGCCCCTTTATTTAGTTTTTTTTTTTTTATGTGTGCTCCTTTGTTTCCATCTGTCTTCTCTCTTCCTTTGTTGCTTCATTGCTCTGCTCTGCTCTGCTGTATGGTAGCAGCTGGCACAGGTGGGGTGTGGGTTTAGACCCTTTGGAGGAAAACACACGTAACATCCTCCTATGGGCAAAGGGCAAGGAAAAGAGCAGTGTGTGTGTGTGTGTGTGTGTGTGTGTGTGTGTGTGTGTGTGAAGAATTGGACACAGGGTTCTGGTTCAGGATACAGACAATTCCTGTTTATGAGCCAAGTGCTATTGTTCTCTAATGCAAACACACACACACACACACACACACAGAAGAGAGAGAGAGAGAGAGAGAGAGAGAGAGAGAGAGAAGATAACGTGATATTTTGACTAGCCCATCCTGGACATCTATTCTCATGCCTGTCTTTCAGGATGCCCCTCCTATCTGAGTTTACTACAGAAGTCCTGTGCCTACACTCCACAGATTAGTCACCGTCACTATGCAGCCAGTCACACACTCACACACACTCACACACACTCGCACACCGTGTGTGGCTCTGCGAGGTTGGTGGCTAGGGATTGATGTTAAGTCTGTTTAAGCATCTGGATTTAATGCACCATTAAGGTCATCTGCTGTTCAGCTTGCACCTGTAGCGGCTATAGCTATAGCACTAGTCACGACTGCACGCTCACTCCTCCTCCACCTCCTCTTCGTCCTCACTCACTCAACACTCATCAACTCTCTCCACTCCTTTGTCCATTTGGCCAGTGATGAGTGTTTGTTTTAGGATTTTGCATTAACTAAAACAGTTCTGTATGATTTCCAATAGTCTAAAGAGTTCATTTTTGCATGGAGGAATTTATACATGGATGATTTTTCTTAATTTTGGGATTATAAAAAGAAGTGTCCATGCTCAATGCCACGCCAAAACAGCCAAATAATTCTGTCCTGTCTTCATTTATCTGCCTCGGCAGTGGAAGCTGATTTCACGCTGCTGAATAGACGGATGTAACCTCCTGTCTGCACAAACACTGACCTGAGAGCAACCAGAAAAGAAAGTCAGCAGTTTGCACTTTTAATTCCCAGAGGAATGATGACAAATGAGTAGCAGCGACTGGTGGACGTTTATCTGTTCCTCTGTTTCATCTGTTGCTATGGACTCATGTTTAATCCTCATAAGTAAGAGCATTAGAAAAAATAAAAATAAATAAAAAACTTTTGTGAGCCAGGAAGACAAAGTGATCAGTGTTTGGCAGCCAGGATATGAACAAGTTCCTTGCAAAAGTATTCACACCCTCTGAACTTTTCCACATTTACAAATCTAAATCTGAAAAAGTGGGACATGCATTTATATACAGCCCCCTTTTACTCTGATACCCCTAACAAAAATACAGTGGAAACAACTGCCGTCAGAAGTCACAGCTCAGGTGGGAGAGTCGTGCACTCCACAAATCTGGTCTTTAGCCAATAGCTAAATGCAATAGCATTGTTGAAAGAAATCCATAAGAATTTGCGGCGTCTTAAGGCTTTCTTTCAACAATAGCTTTCTTCTTGCTACTTTTCCATAAAGGCCAAATTTGTATCCAGACCTATAAATTAATGAAAAAAGCAAATGCAACTAATCAAAATTCATACTTACAGTCTACTGTATCTCCAACATTTAGAAATTACAGTATATTACAAGCTTATACGAGTTATGGATTAGGTTGAATAGGCACTGGTATGTTTAAAAATCAGTCATGTTCATTTATGCCTTTGTTTAAAGGTCCCACCCATGTGAGAGGTTTCACAATCATCTCAATCTGTGTGTCCATGTGAGTCAAAGAAAAGAGTTCAATAAATGTTGAGAGTTTTTTCCAAGCTTTCCTTGATTCCCAGGGCAGTCATGTGTCCAGGTGGGACCCGAAATGACATATTATAAAAGCCTGTTGTCCAACAAGCATTAATCTTTGCTCCCATTAAAACACAGTGTCCTTGAACCTGCCTCAAATCCTGGCTTCACTGCAGTAACTCACATGCTGTGTCGGGGCGTCAGAGGTGATTTCCACACGTTTTGCATTGTCCGGCAAAAACAGTTTGCCTTAAAAGAATGAACAGCACACATTGACTTAATAAAATATTACATTTTACCAAGAGTGATGAATAATATAGACAAAAAAAACAGTGATTTCATTGCCCTTTGTAGTTTTTTATAGGTAGACATTTTTGACAGGGTTCCATTCTCCAGGTTGAGTCCAAGCCCAGGTAAAATGGGGAAGGTTGTGTCAGGAGGGGCATGCAACATTAAAAACCTGTGCAAAATCAAAATTTTTAAAACAGGAAAAACCCACTGTGGCGAGCCCTAACAGAATCAGCCAAGAAAAAGAACAACAACATTAAAACCTTTTGAGTCATACATTTTAATGACATTTTATCGATGGCCATGTTTTTACATACTCTTTAATCATTCACCTGTGATCTACTGTATTTCAATTAAATTTCAATTTTAAATGTTATTTGTCACATATACAAACATACACACTATGATATTCAGTGAAATGCTTATATGACAGTCTGTGACCTAAAATAAAAAAGAAGAAAATAAAGAAAATAAAAATTCTAAAAAATTGGATTGGTTGGAAAATATATAAATTTAAACAGCACGGTCATTTATACCCTTTATATTTATACCTATGAGGTTTGACTTACGGTGAGATAGGGACTTATGGTGTCAGGCACCGTGAGCCGCCGCGAGTGACCGCCCGACGTCCCGCAAAGTTCTGCAAGGTCTGCGAGCTTCCGCTAGGGTTGGAAAAAAAAAATTAAACGTTTCATTTTTTTAAAAAAAAAATGTAATTTAATGTTTAATTTAAAATTTAATTTAATGTTTAATTAAAATTTTAAAAAATCATGAGAGTGAGAGCAGCTCTAAAACGGCCTTCCTGCTGTATGACGAGTCTCCTCTCAATCTCCAAGACAAAGACACTGAACAGACACCTTTCATGACTTTAAAAGTTCTGTCAAGGGCGCTCTGAGGACGAGTCACAAAACATGTTTAATTTTTCGTG